>CAJFCX010000095.1:0-42257 GCA_904066255.1 Eimeria sp. OTU-X | reverse complement strand
CGTAATATACATCTGGACGGGCTTCCTTCATCTGTTCGTGAGTCCAAATGCCTCTCTTGCCCAATTCCATGAAACGTCCGTTGGGTCCTAAGAGCTTGAGGGACTCTGGGATATAATCGTCCACGAGGGTGTTGAGCACTACATCGATGTGCCCATCATCCCCCAGGAACTCGCGCATATCCTTTGCAAACGATTTCGAGTCTCGGCTAGTTGTGATGTACTGGATTCCGGCGGATTTCAAGTACTCCTCCTTGACGCCCCCACTGCATGTTGCATAAACCGTTGCCCCTATCTTCTGGCAATGTTGTATGGCAATTAGTCCTACTCCACCGGTTGCTGTATGTATGAGGACCTTCTCGCCTGCCTTTACTTGCGCGCGGTCCCCCAAGGCGTACTCCACTGTCACTGCTACCACCGGCAGTGCTGCAGATTCCTCAAAACCAAGGGAGTCCGGAGCTCGGCGAACAAGATGAGCGTCTGTCGTTGCATATGTACGCAACGCGCCTGGTGCTATGCCATAAACACGGTCTCCCACGCGTACGTGCTCCACTTCATCCCCTACTGCCACTACAGTTCCAGAGAAGTCGGCACCCGGAGGGCCAGGGTCCCCAGGATACAGGTCCATAACATTCAGCACGTCTCGGAAGTTGAGGCCAACTGCTCGTACACGAACCTCAACCTGGTTGTGCTCTGGTGGCACCCTAGCTGCAAAGGCTTGCGGTCTTACCACCAAGTTTGAAATGGCACCTCTCTCTGGTAGGTATAACTCGAGGGCTCCCCGAACAGCTAAGTCGCTTTTCTCGATCCTTGCTGCATATAAAGTGTTTCCACGCAGCATCAACTCGTTTTCAACTGACGTCGCCATGCTGGAACGAAGGAACGTTACTACAGCCTTGGCAATGTCGTCATCTTTTTCTAGAGGGGCAATGTCAAGGCAGCCAATCTGCGTCGTGCTACCAGTAGAAACTTCAATCTCCAATCGAGCTGCCTTAGCAAGGCCCCAAAGGCCAGCATGAGCAGGAAGGTCAGGCTGAGGAGGGGTTTTCTCTTCTTCTGTGGGAGCCTCCATAATGTCCTTAGTGAAGAACCACATTGGGGGAACAGTGACCCCATTGTTTAGCAATGCAGCATACGCCTGCAGTAGGCGAATTGCTGCCTGAGGAACATCTAGAAAGGCATACTCATCAGCAGTCAAAGCCTCTACAAAGGCAATAGCCCTCCAGCTGCCGCTTGAGAGCAAGTCTTGGACTTTGGGCCTTGTTGACGGGATATCTTCTACACTCAGCACTCTGCCATAGCCCTCTCCGCCTAGTGCATTCGAAAGTGCCTCCATGAGTTGCAAGCTACCCCCAAGTACCAGCACAGGCCACTTGGTAGCTGCGTGATCCAGTGGCTGGGAAGTCAGTTCTGCTCGCTTCTCCCACCTAACCTTCCAAATAAGGTCTCTTGGGATGCTTGCACCTACGCTACCCCCAATATCAACGTTTCTAAGTGCGACTCTCTCCAGCGCGGCGACGACTTGCCAGTTGTCGTCAAATATCCGAACATTCACAACCGCCGATCGTGATCGGCATTCCAGAAGCTCTACATGCGCCCAACAGCCTGCCTTAACTTCCAACTTCCTTAGCCATATGCTGCCAGCCCCAACTGGGACCATAGACACATGAGTCCCAGAAGCGTGCCTCCCAATAAGAGAGGCTGAAACCTGCATAAAGGCACCACAGGGACCGTTTAGCAAGACGTATGACAGCCCCATGCAGAACGAGCACCCTGAAAACAGCATGTATGCACCAACAATATAGGGCAGCCACTGTTTGCCTGTCCTTACATGAAGCGCTCCATCAAGAAGGGCAGGATGCACTAGGAAGCCGCTCTCAAACGAGTCCTGTTTGCAGCCTTCGGGTAGCATCAGGCGAGCCAATGCCTCTGACTCTGATCGCGAAATACTATTTACGGAGCGGAAACGTGGTCCATATTGAAGACCTAAATCAAACAATGATTCGTAGAGCTGGCTTACTGAAATCGGCTGATTACACCGAGCCTGAAGATCCTTCAACGATGGCAATGCTTCTTCCTTATTCTGTTCCCTAAGCACTACCCGAGCGCTGCAGTGAACGTTTGTTTCATCGTCCCATACGCTGCTCAGCTCGACACCGAAGTTTTTCATGACGTGGCACCGAATCGTCATTTCAACATCTTGAGGGACAACTTGGTCATCTGGCAATCCCCAGCGGCTTGACAAAAGGGACTGCGTAACTTCTTCCAACTCCGCTTTTAGCCTCATGTCCTTCGAACGTGCGTCCGATGACGCTAGCTTCGGAGTACTCTCCTTACTGCTGACCGGTGAAACCAGCCACGCACTTGGGGCGAGAGAGGGACTGGCCAACCCCGGTGTTGAGAACCCGCGGGATTCACTGTCGGCCCGTGGTCTGCGAACGTAAGCGTCATTAACTCTTCTTGGAGTCCGAACTGTTCGAGGGCTGAGCCTACCACAGTTGCGATTGCCTGTTCGGGTATTGAACTCGTACGTAACGCGCTGGGAGCCAATCAACATTGGTCTCTCGAAGAAGGCATTTTCCAGGGCAACCGCTCCAGAAGGGGTCTTCAGGTCGAGCGCAAAAGCAGCACTGGCAATAATTTCGGCCATCCCCATGGCAGGCATCATGGCCTTCCCGTTCACCATGTGGTCGGCGAACAATGGCACGGCACGGCGAGGAAAAGAAGTCTCAAACAGGAAGCCCCCATCCCCAAGTTCCCGATGTTTGCCAACAAACGGGTGGGGAATTTGTACCCACGGGATAGGTTTCCGACGGTAGAGCAATTCATCCTGTCCATGTAGACCATGTTCCATTTCGAGCTGCTCACCAACCCTATCAATAACCTCGAGGCACTTTTGAACAGGCGAGGTGTGCCTGTCACTCGTATCTTCTTCAGCAGCTGGGAACGCAAACACCCACTCAACGTCCTTGGCCATTTCATCTACGCTCTGCTGGCCCATTCTAATTAACGCTGCCCGCCCGTTAACTTCCACAAGCAGCTTGCATCCAGCCGAGACGAGATTGCTGATACACTGGTCGAGTCGCACTGTCCTTATCAAGTGTCTGGTCCAGTAGTGAGCGCTAAGGACTTGCTCATCGCAGAATTCCCCAGTTGTTGGGCAGATCATCTTTACGGTGGGACGCGAGAGCTTCACACCACCGATGATACGAGCAAGGGGAGTGACGACGTCAGACAGGAGAGGTGACGAGAAGCCCAAACGATCAGGTAGGTACTTGAATCGGCCAGCTATGTCGAGCTTCATCAAGACAGATTCCAACTCCGACTGGACCCCTGTTAAGACCAGCTGCTTCTGACCGTAAACTAGAGACATCGCAACGGATGAGGTGGAGCCTGCTGCTCCCCCAGCCTCAGAAATAGCCATTTCTACGTCCTTCTCGCCCACTCTGCATGCTACGGCTACAGTATCAGCTGGGAGGAATGTCTCCACAAGTTTGGCTCTTTGGCACGCAACCCGTAACCCGTCTTCCAAGCTCATGACCCCTGCAATGGCAGCTGCAACGAATTCCCCAACGCCCACCCCCATAACAGCATCTGGATTGACTCCCTGTGCAATGAGGCTGCGTCCGATAGCATATTCGAATGCAAAAAGGGCGGGATCCGCGAAACGAGTCTGCCGCAGCCAATGATGCGTTTGTTGGCTGTGACCCCTCTCAGTGGCCTTCGGCGTGTCTTTCTCGGAAAAGAGGATGGAAAGAAGCGGGACGCTAACGAGACGCTTAAGTATATCGCCGCAGTCGTTGAGGGCCTTTGCGAAGGCAGGATCGCTTTCGTAAAGCACGCGGCATTTGTGCAAGCCCTCGACTCCTTGGCAGCCGAACATAAAGCACACGAGTGTGGGCTTTTGAGCCTTACATGGACGCCTACCGACGCATGGATGAGGAGCCTCCTGCAACACCACATGCGCGTTTGCGCCTCCGAAACCAAAGGAACTAACTCCGCCAATCCGTTGTTTTCCCGTTGCTGGTGTTATTGGAAGCGCAACGACAGGGCACACGAACTTCGCACCCTTTAGGTCGATGTGCGGGTTCCACGTCTTAAAGTGTAGATTCGGAGGAACCTGTTCATGCCGAAGAGCCAACGCGGCCTTGAGAAAGCCGGCAATACCTGCTGCACCCTCGAGGTGCCCAATGTTAGTTTTGACGGCACCTAAGAGAAGCGGAGAGTCCCTGCTTGACCTGAATACCGACTTAAGGGCGCCAATCTCGATCGGATCTCCCAGAGACGTTCCTGTACCGTGTGTTTCAACAAAAAGCACTTCATCCGGAGACACGCCGGCGTTGCGGAGGGCTGTTCGAATTATGCGCTCTTGCGAGGGACCACTGGGCGCGGTCAAACTAGCCGCGCGTCCTCCATGGTTTATTGCTGTCCCGCGAACGATGCACAGGATACGACTGTTATCTTTCGTGGCCTCCGTCTGTGGTTTAATCACTATTGCACCCAGCCCTTCCCCACGCACATATCCGTTTGCGCTAGCATCAAATGTCTTGCAGCGAGCATCCGGCGCCATCATACGAGCCTTGCAGAAGGCCACTGTAACATTCGGGGAAAGCATGAGGTTAACACCTGCCACCAGGGCAGAAGTGCAACTTCCTGCTTTAAGTTCTTGAATTGCTAAATGCAATGCTACAAGAGAAGATGAGCACGCAGTGTCAACTGTTAAGGACGGGCCCAGCATCCCAAGAGTGTACGACAGACGGTTCGATAAAATCGAGGGAGCGTGACTAGTTGCAGTGAAGCTGCTGATACCCAGACCCATTTGTGCACAGGTTTGCTGCCATTCGTTGCAGCAGCATCCTACGAACGTTCCAATGTTTGCCCGCAGCAAGCTGTCCTTGTCAAAACCACTGTCGTGCAGGGCCTCGTAGCCAACCTCTAGCAGAAGCCTTTGCTGAGGGTCCATACTTGATGCCTGTACAGAGTCCACAGCAGAAAATGAAAGGGAATATTCTAAAGTTGCACGCCCTCCTCTTAGTACTACAATGACATTTTCCTAGAGACGGCTTTCTTGAGCATGGAGATCTGTACCTCGGCCAGAGAGATCCTGAAGAACGAGGCGTCGAAAAATTCGGCATTCTCAATGAAACCGCCTTCCCGGATGTACATTTTGCCCTCTGCATCTGGGTCGGGATCAAAGTAATCCTCGACATCCCATCTGCAACGCAACGAAGAAGACCGACAGGGGATTCGCCCAGGAGCAGAAGTGCTGTACATTGCTCGTGTTATTGAAGGGCCTGCCTAGCTAACGCAGCAGCAACGTGGTTGAGGGTAAGGCAGGTTTTGGGCTGACCGTGAGCGTGGAACCTCCACCATTGCGTCCACGCCGCACATGAGAGCATCCCAAAATGAAGTAAGGGACGTGCTGCCTCCAGGCAGGTTGCATGCGGCGCCCACAACGGCCATAGTCACTTCTGAGGTGTTAGTGTTAACCGTTAGTGCGTCTTCGCCACCTTTTCCCTCTATTTCCCGCACTAAGAAGTCTATAATGTCTTCCATAGTCGGATAATTGAACATTAACGTTGGTTCGATGTCGATGTTCAACTTTTCAGACACGAGCTCCGCTAGCTCTACGGCAGCAATGGAATCAACCCCTAATTCATGCAATGGGGCCTGCATGTCCGGCAGCTCGTCGACCTCCCCAAGCACGTTCTTTGCTGCATCAATCACGGCATCCCTCACGGTCTTGACTACTGCCTCATGAGTTGGTCCGGATTCTTCATGCCCCTTGTGTGCCACATCGGAACTTTGGTGAGTACTTGGCTTGGTGGAAACGTGTGAAACGGCTCTGGAGGCGCTTGCTACACCTTCAGCCTGATGTGTATGATGGGTATATGTATGAATAACGCCATCCAGTTTGCCTTCAAGCAACTTGTCGCGGGCGAGAGACCTCCGAAGCTTGCCACTGCTAGTCTTCGGTAGGCTCCTGGGTCTTAGGAGCCATACTCTCTGGACACTGAGCCCTGTAGAGCTAGCGATTGCTTTACAGATATTTTTCACAATTTGGTCGTAGCTGGACCTATCAAAGAGTTGTCGACGGACTCGTGCCCAGACACCCCTCAACCCGTCTTCAACACGCAATTCGGCAGCTAAGCCCAAAAGTTCGTTTGAATCCGCTTCAATAGCAAATGCAGCTACGCACCCTGGTCGGACTTGTGGAACTTCTAAAACTGCTTCTTCTATATCCGAAGGGTAGTAGTTTCGCCCCCTGATGATAATTATATCCTTGAATCGACCGGTCACGTAGAGCTCTCCCTCGTGCATAAAGCCACAATCACCAGTGCGGAGTCCAGTTGCGGGAGTGCTGTTTCCTTGGGCATCTACTACAGCCACCCGGAATGTGATTTCAGTCTGCTCTGGCCTGTTGAAGTATCCGAGAGCAACGGATTCGCTGAATGCAACGATTTCTCCGACGTGCCTATCTGGTAGTTCTCGGTGTGTTTCGGGGTCCATAATTTTAACTGCACAAACGCAAGACAATAGCACACCTTCCGTGTCTTTCGGTTAATTCATAGTATTGAATCGAATTCACGGAGGAGTAGCACGGACTCACCAGTGACACCTTGGAAGGGAAAGCCGCAACTGACGACGTCTTGCACATCGCCTGGAGGTTTCGCTGCTGCTTCTTCCGGAGTGAACACCTCCACAATGCGTTCAGATCGCAGCTTCAGAGCGTTAACGTAAAGAACACTGGCGCTGGATTTCCAGTCTCCCTTGCCGGTTACAATGAGAGTATGTTCAGCAAGACCGTATGCGGGAGCCACAGTCCGAGGCTGAATACCCTTTGGAGCGAATTTCTGCACAGGCATGATAACAACGACACTACATGCATCCAAAGACAGTTTCTTATCAGGTGAATTCAATTACCCACTCAATGCCCGGCCCCGGCGAACTTTTTTCTGTGTCACACCGTTAGTGGCATGTGCTCACCTCAACGAATTGCTCCACAGTCTGCCTACGAACAGGCTCTGCGCCCGACAAGATACCTGTTACGTGGGAGAGGTCCAGCTGGTTGTACACGTTGTCAGGCATCTTGCGTGTCACAAGCGCAAATGCAAAATTAGGGGCAGCACTGCACACGCATTCGTACTGACTCAAGGCTTTCAGCCACACCCAAGGTCGCCGAATGAAGTCGATTGGAGACATTTGGTAGAGGGCGGCTCCGCAAAACATTGGACAACAAACAAAGCCTATGAGCCTGAAGCAGCGCAAAGCACGCACCAAAAGACCAGCAATACATGAAAGGCTTGAAATGGATAGCGCACGGTCCAGTCGGCTTTAACAGGAACAGAAGACGTCGCTAAATCTTTGGGGTGTCTTGGCTTAGCGTGTTGAGCTGAATAATTTGTTGTTCTCACCCCATATCGTGATAAACTGGTAACCAAGAGAACGCACGAACCCTGTGTCCCCTTCGGGCCACAGACAGTGCATGTCGTCTTTTCCAAAACTCCTCAAGGTCGAAAAAGTCATAGTTGCGGGAGGAGAACTGCTCGTTAGGGTCTTTGGTCTCTAAATGGGTTGGGAACTCAAAGGAATGCCAGCACAAATGCATGTTGTGCAGCAAAGACGCGTGCGTCACCATTACACCTTTTGGCTCGGATGTACTCCCCGAGGTGAACTGCACAAAGTTCAAGCCACATACCCATATCTCTGCATCTGGCAACAATAAGTCTCAAGTTGTTGTCCGGCAGTGCTCTATTGCAGCACCACAACTGCGGAAGAGTTTGGCGGTGTCCTGGCGTCAAGATTGAGAGGTTCCTGAACAATGTGCTAACCTGGAGAAAAGCAATGGAGTGAGGGTCCAGAGTCACAGGGCAGCGGGGAGCTGGAGCACTGCTCTTTTTAATGGAATCGGTGCATATCCACTCTATTTCTTTCCATCGCTTCTCCCGCGAAACAACAGACATTGCCGCAGCTACACGGCGGTACGTCGTAGACGTGAGGGCCTTCTTCGTTCCAGCACTGTCACCAATATCGCAGAAACGCGGAATATCCGTCATTCCTTTTGTGGGATCTGGAGGGTAAACGGGCACAGCTGCTATGCCTGAAATAATACAGCTGTAAAACGCAACTATGAAATCTATTCCTGGAGGATAACACAAGATTACCCGATCACTCTGCTTGATTCCTATATCATGCAGAAAACCCGCCAGTTGGTAAATCTGGTCGACGAGTTGCTTATATGTCCTTATTTCCGCAACATCGCCCTCCCCGTTCAGCCATACCACAGCCTCTGCATCTGGTATTTCCTTTGCCCACTTCTCGAACGTCGTGGCAAAAGGGTTGCCACTCAACTTGTTCCACAATGCCTTGATGGGGGGACTCATGGGGCGGTTTGAAGGACTTGTGGTTTCCGACGTGTCAGACGGCGTCGCGGTGGACGACTCTGCTAACTTCCCCTTAGTTTCTGCCATTTTCGAAAATTGGTGCCGATGCATTCGACAACTGGCGGGCCGGAGAGCGACCTTCTCAAAATACAAATATTAAAGCTGCACTCTAACACACATCCCAACAGGCACCTTTTGGAATTGGCCGAAACGGCCTCCCTGCAAAAATGGAGTTTGGCCGACTGACTTGCGACAGAGCAACACCCGGGCAACGTGCAGCACTTGGAGCTAATCGTGCCCGTACGAAGCCACCGGCAGAAGTGGAGGCTCTACAAAGAGCTGAGAAAAATGCTGTTGTTGTTTTCCCTATTGTATATGGAGAAGCGCCCTCAACGGCACCCAGCTATTCTCGGAAATCTTCAGGGGTGTCGTACGCTGATGTCCGGCCGTGAGGTGTGACGCTCCTCAGCCAAACCTTCGGGCAGTACTAGGCGAGCAAGTCCATTATTATGAAGATGCCTGAGGCAGCTTCATTATAATCTATTGTGTTTGACCGGTATGTAGATGCTCAACGTGCGTGGGAGGTGAGTCTTGGCAGGTTCGCCTTACAAGTCCGGAGGTGGCAGTTGCCGATTATTGGAATTTTGCGATTAGGCACACAATAAGGAGATGCCTCGCATATCCAGGAACTCCAGGAAATATAAGGAGAATACGAACACCAGTGAAGAAAAGAGAACGCTAAAGAGGAGCCTGAAGCCACAATGACTCGCCACCGCTGCTGTGTCGCAGCGCCCCGAGACGGAAACCGACGCCCTAACCGGTGAATTGGGCGGCAACGAGGTAGACAGAAGAAGCATAGGAGAATATTGAGGGAAATTTCCTCACAAACACTACGGAGGACCTTTTTAACGCAAGGAGAGGTTAGAGTGTGCCGCTTTCGCCAGAAGGTGACCCACAGAGCACACCGCCCGCAAGCAGGGAGACGTGCTGGTGGGAGACAGGTGGTCGGCGTCAGCAGTGTTGCAAAGCTTGGGACTGCCACGAATGTGATACTTATCTCTTTTATTTACGGACGTACCAGTGTCTTCTTTAACACAACTCTATTTTTGCTCAGTGGTAGTTAAAAGTAGTCAAGTTCCCCCGGCTTCGCTCCACTGCCATCGAGCACTGGTCACCCCTGTTGATTTGCTGACCTACGCTCATGAAATAGAGCACAACAGCAGTGAAACCATAAGAATTATTCTTCTTGAGGAGCAAAGGCATTTTCCCCTCTATAGGGACAAATGCAATGTCATTAATACACTACTATGGCGTTCACTGTCCTCGCTGGCCACGACCTGAGCGGTGGGCGCGTCATGCCTCCAATATAGGACAGATGCAGGGCTGAATGGTCTCAGTAGAGCTGTCAGTCGTGCCAGTTTGTTTCCCCTTTGCCAAGCCAATCCATCACCATGCTAAAGTGGCCAGACCTGTGTGTGAGAGGAGCGGGACAACTCTACCCCAGGAGCAGATGTATTGTATGGCGGCGAGCCAATAAATTGCACACGAGAAAAAGTCGAGCAAGCTGCTAGAATTAAAGATTTGTACAGGTTGAGTTGACGCTCATCAGAACAGTTCATCTCCCTTTCGTCGCTATGTCTACTTGCTACGACTAGCTGTCAGGGCTAGCTGCAATCGCCTTGATACAGAAGGACGTGTACCCCAGCTTTTACCAGTGGGGACATATTGGTCAGCACAGAAGTAGTTGAGGCTAAGGACATAAGGCTTCAACGGCAGAAGAAAACGACAGTTAGACACCCTTCAGTGGTGGTCCTTCTGCTTTCGTAGGGTTCGAAAGAGGAACGCTAAGTTGGACCTTGGCAAGGCAACTATATCGTACTGTGACAAGACAAACATAACATACGCAGGGTAACCGAATAAGCAGCTGCAGAGGAAATCACCATGTAAATGGCTGCCAATCATTAAGGTTAATCAAGTTCGAGATTGTGGTTCTAGCCTCAGTTGCTGCGCGTAGGTACTTTGTCATTCGTTCGGAATACAGATATTCCTCCTTTTAAATGCAAAAACGGCAATGCCGGCTCCGCCCCTGTTCAAACTGGGCACGCCATGTCTCGTCATTTTGGGGTAACCAAACGGGTGTTGTATGGCTTGCGAACATTATGGAAGAATACAGAAAACGGGTGCTCTGTGCTACTTGGCAGTCGCTTAGGCAGTAGGACGGATAGTTTCCCCACCGCAGAAACACATAGTTCTACCTACACAAAAATGATCAAGGTGCCGGCTCATGCACCATGTAGCAGAATCGGCAGAAGGTACCAAAATGGCCGAAAAGAGTAATCGGGTTGCACCTCTAATATAGAATAAACATTGTTTAGAATGTTTAGTCTGTTTCGGCATTAGTACTTAAATAAAATGCACATTGTTGAGGTCGTCGCTTTTTTCGCGCACGGGACAAGATGTTCCTGTTCTTTGAGCCAAGTGGGTGTTCCCGCACTATTTCTCCAAAGAGGCTGGAAAGGCACATAGTATTTCATCGTTTTGTTCTTCTGTTCCTTGTGTGCTTGCACCAAATGCGTGGAAATATGTACGGACAGTATCCAGGCCCTTCCATCGGTTGTCAGTGATTATACTTCACACAAGGCAGCTTTTATGGCACAGCAGATTTACGGATCAATCCCATCCCATGGAGGGAGCGTTATCCTTTGTTCAGGCTAAACCAAACAGCACCACACAGATGCCAGATTACCTTTTGTACGAAAATAGTGCCTGTCTGGTAGGAACTATATAATTCAAAAAACGGATGTCAGACAGCTTGGCTTGTACGCATCCCAGTGTTCCTCTTTCGAGAGAGTACTAGTTCATAATTCCTTACACTGAGGAGGACCAGCCAAGCTTCCGGTGGCGGAGCGACAAGCATCAGCTTCTTCTAGCAACCAGCAAGAAGTATCTTCTCTGTACATTGATATTTCGGGTTGCCTATTTTCCAGTGGGGCGGGCCTATCCCGCAAACCAACAGCGTTCACTACTTTGTGCAGCAGTAACAAAGCCTCAGTGGCAGGGTGTCGAATCTGGCCTTAATCATTCTACTGTTTCTCTATTCTCCGTTATCTTATTCACTCGGTCCTACTGCTGCACACGGTTGTGAAGGTGCTGCGAGGCGCTGCACGTCGCTGACAAATGCCTCGGCAGAGGCAACGGCTTCCCAAGAGTCCGCTGCAAGCTTAGAACGCCGGCATGAAGAAGAACACGAATCTCCTCGTTGACCCCCTACATCCAACACCCCTGTCACCAGCCCTGCACGAGCCAGTGCGACTCGAAGCACCTCCCGTGGGTCTCTACCAGCACAAGATGCCGCGTGCAGCACAAGCTGAGGCAACCAAAATATCCACATACAGAGAAGACACCGTAGCCGTCTCAAAAGGCACAGACTGTTGAGATGTACCGGCGGAGCAGTAGGCCAGAAGACTGTCAGTACGCAGCGGGTTGGTAAAATTGGCTGGAGGCTAAACGAGGCACAGCACGTATGAGTTGAAACCTGTAAGCAACTACAGGAAAATCCGGAAGCCAAATTACAGATGGCCATCTGCCAATAGCCGTAAGGCAGAAACTGACAAGGAGAGTTCTCGCGTGCGACTCGAAAACTCCAGGGAGTAAGCGCTCCTCTCCTGCAAATGCTTTCTGTGCTGCCTGTAACAGGGCCACCTTGTGAAGGAGGGAAACTGGAGCAGGCCTCAGCAAGACAGAAGCGTTCCTTTTATTGTCGCTGGTGCCCTTTGTAATGACTGCAACGCAAGGATGAAGGACAAAGGGTGCGCGTACGGCACTTGGGCGCTGATACTCTGCACTCCTGCCCGTGTTCGGTTTGAGAACCCTGCGACATGAATCTGGAACAAAGGGAATTTCAATGACTTCTTAATACGTATGCAGTACGAAGTTTACGGTTTTGTAGTCGGGTGGCGGCCTCAGCGCGTCGCAGAAGGGGCACCATTCGGCCAACAGATGCAACAGAGAAGACCCGACCGGCATCTCTCACTTCATCTTCGGCTATAAATGGGGATGACGCACTGCAGAGCAGCTGCAGGCGCGCCAGAAGGATTAACACAAGACACTTGACACCGGGGGATCGAAGGTACAACCCCGTGCACCTACGATGTTGCTGCTCGCTCATGTTGAGCTGTGGTTTACAGACAGCCTAGGACTCCTTCATGAGTCCAATCATGCTCCGCTACACAACTTCACTTCGGATGCCCTACTTCATGTTTTAGGGGCGGTTGTGAAAACCAACTGCGAACCCCTCGGTCATCTTAGGATCCATGCTGGTATGTAGCAGATGCTGCAGAAATCAATAGAGCGGCGTTTACACTTCTTCAACGCCTCTCCTCCTTGCGTGGTTTGCATTTTAAATACCACTGAGAAGGTTAGAAATAATTGGAACTAATAGACCCAGCTAGGCCACACGTAACTGTCGCATTCCGCGCAGGCCGCAGCCCCAGTTTCTCCTGGGGTATCACATGACCTCCGCCGACTCGCTCTCAAAAATTATGATATTGGGTTTTGTGAGTTCATTCCAGCAGGTGTATTCGATTTTCAAAGCTGTCCGGCGCTGCTTGTCGCTGCTGCGAGCTTGCGAAACTAACCCTATTCCCTTTCGTGGCTGGCTGTAGACTATGTCCACTGCTGTCATAAGACGATGGCGAACATGCTTTTCTCATCTAATGACTCTAAACAGCCGACAGGGCGCCGCTGTGGGGCTCCAGCGGCGGCTGGTCGCGACTGCAGCTGCCCCCGGAGAGGCCCCTGTTGTCGCGGGTGTTGCAGCACAGGCTTTCCCCTTTCTGACTAAGCGAACACCTGCTGAAGCTGCTCAGCCCTTTAGTTTCGGCTCGCTTGCTGCCTCTATGACCGACGATTGTGCAGAGAAGGTGCGGGTCATCAGGTGCATGGACTCATTCGATGCTGAGGTGTACAGGCAGCCGCCGAGGCCTCTCGGGATCTTCTTTGCCGCAACTTTCAACACCCATAACAAACTTCTCCTTGAACAGTTTATCGCCTTGGCCAAGTCCTCCAACTCTAACACTCAATTTCTTGTTGTTGATGTGGATGAGGTCCCCCGCGCTGCCTACCACTGCGGGGTGAGTCAGCCGTACTTCATGTCTTTGCGTGCACCGTTGTCTGTGCCCTACTTTTCACATTTCCGGAAACTGAGTCGTACACTTCTGTTTAGAAGTGAAACCTAAGTGTATACACTGCTGCCTGTGGGTAAATATCCTCTAGTGTTGTTATTAGTTGTGGCATTACATGAGCGTAGCAAATAACCTATTTGCGTGCGCATGCCTCTGAATTTTGCCAAGCAAATTCACGGAAGAAGGTTTCGTGCACTTATGTGTAATATATATGTTTGCATGGGAAGGAAAGAAGACAGGGGAAATTCCTTGAGGCCCCCATGCACAGCGATTGCATATGCGGCACCCGTGTCGTTTTGCCTTTGGAGAGGAACACGTGTGCTTTTAGGGTGTATTTGCAGGTTGAACACCCCTGCACATTTGTAGTTCAATTTAACGGCGATGCCTTCCGCAAACAGATAGCCGACAGTGTCGGCACGAAGACAGTGAGCGAGCGAACCCCTGTTCCCTAGCCCAAAGTCAGGAACCTTCTCTAACAAAGGGGGCCTAAGGGGATTAGTTGTAAGCCAGCGGCGCATAGCTCACGGATTGCAAGTGCATAGAGGGGGAGGCGCAAGGTTGCGTTGGGGAGAAAGGTTAAGACCTTTCGACAGGGGCTGAAAGAAGCCTCCAGCTTTTTGGGTTTGAGAGGCGTGAACTGTGCTCATGTATGCAGACTTCTCAACTGATTAGCGAATTTCGGACGGCGCTGGATGAATGCCTCAAAGAATTGCAACAACCAGAGCCGCCGCAACAGCGCGTGGAGTGGTATTCCCACAGCATCCCCGTGGATAACTTGAACGTCTACCGCGTCAACTGGCCCACAGCTTAGACCCTAAACCCCTGAGCAGCGATCGATTCAAAGGGCAGCGTGTTGTGATGTGGGGCTAATCTGCACAGCGCGAGTCCACAACACACTCCTCCAGTGTTCGTGTTTTGTTTCTGCGTACGACGGTTGCGCCTTCGAGTGTATGTAAATACACCGGAGGCCGTTTCGGTCTCCGGGTGTATTTTTCTACACATGGGCCGTTTCGGCTCAGCCGCCTCACGATACAGTGTCTACCATACGGTCCTAAATTTGTTTTTAAAGGGGGAACTGACAAGGGGCCGGTCGTGCGGCGACAGTAGCAGCGAATAACCACTGCGGAGGGCAGAGACAACAAATTTCACTTATGCAGGCCGCCTATGGAGCAGAACGCACGTGTGCGTGGGTTCTGCGCCATAGGCTTGCACGCACGCACGCGTGCGTGCAAGTAATGCACATAAGTTCGGTATTCCGTTAGACGTCAGCGGCCAGTGATTGCTTTTAGCTCTTCAGCCGGCTTATGGTGCGCGTTTGCGCGTTCACCTGTGTTTGATTCATTGCTATCGGCTTCAGTGCTCAGCTGTGCTGCTGCTGCGAAGCTGCGCGCCGCTGCTGCCGCTGTGAACCTGTCGTCTGTATCTGGGAAGAAGGGCTCCTCGAAGGCAGCTAGCAGCACACGCACTTTCTTCGGCCCAATGCCTGGGCACTGCTGCAGCTGCTGCTTCCGAGCCTTGAAGATGTTCCTCATGCATCTGAACTCCTTCGCCAGAGAAACGAAGTCTGCCCGATTCACAGATGGCAGTACCCTCAGCACTTCTGCAGCAGCAACACATACAAACATGCAGAACACAGGCTAACTGAATAAAGCAGCAGCCGACACGTCATCAAAGCATACACCTCACCTTCTGAAAGGGGATCGGTTCGAAATTTCACTCCAGCGGCAATTCCGTACACCGCCTGCCTATTGCCTATTACGCAAAAGCCGTGTCCCGGATTTGTATAGCAGATGCTCCTGCTAAAGCCCGAGGGAACGGCACATTCCACCGCAATTATTATTCTCTCATCTGAACTCAGTTTACTTAGGGGAAATATGAAGATTTCACGCATATTTGCACATTTATGTTGAACCTAAGTAAGACACCAACCTGCACAACGCGGCGCATGCCGGTCGTCCAATGCAGGTTGCAAGCAGTCAGAAGCCCTATTTTCCGAAGCCTTCAGCTGCTGCAGCAGCTCAGCAGCTTCTGCTGGGGAGGCAGCGACGAGAAGAATGAAGCCGTAGTGAAAGGCATGCAGAATGACTTGCGCTGCAGCAAGGACGCGACACAAATCAAGAGCAAGGAGCAGCATGAGTCTAAGCCTTCGTACTCCCCCTTCTCCTTCCACACCCTTCTTTCGCCTTTTTGCTGGAGATGAACTCAAAAGGCAGATACTACGGAGAGGGAAATGGGGAGAACACATACCCAAAGACGCATGAGCACCCTCCACGTCATTCAGGAGCAGCAAAAAACGCCGGCAGTACTCCCGCCGTCGCTGCAGCGGCAGCAGCCGCTGCACGAGCTGCTTCGGATGCAATCGATGATACTTCAAACTCAAGAACACAACACATGAACCAACCCCAACCAGAAAGTCGGGGGCAATTGGAGCAAAACAGAAGGGAACAGAGGCGAAAAACCTGAACAAAATGCACACAAAAAACAATTTAGAGCCGTGCATGAACTACAGCAACAACAACCAGCAGGAGTAACTGCAGCAATTGCGGATAAATAACTGCTCTTTCTTGACGCGAGTGTGATGCGCCCTCAAAAATCTGCTGTGCTAGGCTGCGGAGGCACAACGGAACTGACTTTATAATGGGGTTTGCCTGTTGTCGCAACGAGGCTATGACCATGGAACCAGCCTTCGGGTGTGTAAATGCTAAAGCATGCGGACGCACAGGGGCCACTGACCGCTGCTCCTGTTGCTGCTGCTGCGGCACCTGCTGCTGTTCATTGTCCTGCTGCTGTTGCTGTGGGTTGTGTTGTTGTTGCTGGTGCAAATGCTGCGAATGCCGCTGCAGAGTGCTTGAATCCACTCCTGCCTGATTGCTGTCTACTGGTTCCTCTTTATGCATTTGGAACGAACGATCGTGTAAGACGACAGCTGAACCGGACGGACATATTTTGCTGCATGCACATTAAATCTCCAAAGGTTTTCGCTCGTTAGGCGGCTCTTTGAGCTAATAGTTGTTATGACTCATTAAGGCATGTCAGGGGTCCATGTTTTGCTTCACAAAAGCACGAATACTAGACACCGGAGCAGGAGCTGCTGTGTATGCCCACAGTTGTTGGTTTGAGTTGGAATGAGCAGAAGACCCAACCGACAGCAACAACAACAAAATAAAACTTTTCTTCACCCTCAGCGACTAAATGTTCTGTTCACAGGCGAAATAGTACCCAAGTCGGTCGGCAACCACTAGTCGGGCCTCAAGAAGACTACAGGGAAGCCCCAAGTGCGGTTGAGCCAATTGTTGCCGTCAGCGCCAGCGGAAGGAAAAATGACTACGAATAACGGCGTTAGTAAAAGTATAATTCGGAATATTCATGCCGAGCGAAAATGAGAGATCGTCTCTTCGGTAGTGTGTACAGCGCACCCCAAAACCCTGCGTTGTTCCGCAAGTGCAGCAGCCAGCAGCGGTGCGTCGAGGTTCTCAGGGGGACTGCAGTCTTAGCATTCGCTGGCAGAATTAATTTCTGGACTCGCCTCTTCTGTCCTTCTTTTCCTGTGTTTCTTTGCTATTTCCTGTTCCTCCGCCGCTGCTTCCCGCAATACCTCTGACAATGGTAAGAAGACTCGCACAGTCGCGGTGCCTCTGTTCTCTTCAAGTTGCATCGGGGGGAGTTGAAACGAGTCGCAGTGGTCTCTCAGCATAAATCTGAAGCAAACCCCTTTAATTAAGCTTGACATATTGCTTTATTTCATTGAAATTTTGCTTAATAGCGTCCCTACCGTTGCTGCTAACGAAAGAAGTGACCTCAAGGCCACTAGTCTCGTGTTCCAAACCATCCACTTACTGTCCAACTGGTTTCTGTTTTCGTTTCGCCGCAGGAGCTGCCACAAGACATCGCTAAGGAGTTGGCCGCCAATGCCAAGGCCATCGCCTCCCCCGGGAAAGGTATCCTTGCTGCAGACGAATCGACAGGTGCGCCCGCACCCGCGGCACAATTTTTGGTTGTTTTCCTAGTAGTTTACTATTGAGATAATCAACAGTAACTTCAACTGAGAAATTTAACGTGCTTCTATGTGGGATTCGAGGGAAAACGGGGGTGGTGTTGGAGCGAGGGCGGCAGGCGCCTTTTTCTCCTTTTCTTCTAGTGCTGCACGCGTGCGTGCATGGAGCTTAATGAAACTTCACTTGTACGCATTCACCCATGCATATCCATACCCACCTGCAGTGCTTTCTGGTTTTCACAGGCACGATTCAAAAGCGCTTTGACAGCATTAAGGTGAAAAACGAGGAGAGCAACCGTGCGGCGTACCGGGACTTGCTGTTCTCGACGGAGGGTTTGGGTCAGTACATTTCCGGATGCATTTTATTTGAGGAGACATTATATCAAAAGAATTCGGCGGGTGTGCCAATGGTGGAGCTGCTAAAGAAGCAGGGCATCATTCCTGGAATAAAGGTGGACAAAGGGCTGGAGACAATCCCACGGACGGACGAGGAGAAGGCGACAATGGGTTTAGATGGTCTAGCGGAGCGGTGCAAGAAGTACTACGAGGCAGGCGCTCGTTTCGCAAAGTGGAGGGCGGTGCTTTCGATCAACCAAGCACAGGGAAAACCGTCGGACCGTTCTATAGCGGAAGTCGCCTACGGCCTCGCGCGCTACGCCGCCATCTGTCAGCAGAACCGCCTGGTGCCTATTGTTGAACCCGAGATTCTCACAGACGGCGCTCATGATATTGCAACCTGTGCGCGTGTGACAGAGAAAGTCTTGGCAGCTGTGTTCAAACAGCTCAGCGATCAGGGGGTGATGCTGGAGGGCGCATTGCTCAAACCCAACATGGTGACCCCGGGCGCAGATTGTCCTGTCAAAGCCAAACCAGAGGAAATCGCCTTCTTCACTGTCCGCGCCCTGGCCCGTACGGTGCCCCCCGCCTTGCCAGGAGTCACCTTTCTTTCGGGGGGGCAGTCGGAAGAAGAAGCTACGATCAACTTGAACGCAATGAACCGCATGGGGCCCCACCCCTGGGCCCTCAGCTTCTCGTACGGACGTGCCCTTCAAGCGTCCACTCTACAGGCTTGGGGAGGAAAGAACGAAAACAAAGGCAGGGCTCAAGAAGTGCTGCTTAAACGCGCAAAAGCAAATAGCGAAGCTCAACTCGGTACATACGCAGGAGACGCAGCAGGAACAGGAGCCGGCAAATCTCTCTATGAGAAAAACTATGTATACTAAAACTAATGCTGCAGTAAAGCACCAGAAACCAGCAGCAGCAGGAGGAGCAGCTGCTGCTGCTGCCTAGCTTTGGTGTCTCGTTAGCCGAGAGCTGTGGGGGGCGTATGGCTGTTCCGGACGCCGTGTGGTTGCTAAATATAATTTGTTAAAATGCAGCGCATTTCTGTTTTTTCGGAGCTTCATTTGTATATTCTCTTTTTCCGTAGACGTTTGTCTTCTGCCGCCGCGGAACTGTTCATGCCTTTCAAGTTTTTCCTGTCTGCTCTTGCGGTGGCAGCTTTCTGAGTTCGCTCTCGTCGATGTTTCTGCTGTTGTTTTTGAGTATTAATCAATTTCAGCGTTTTTTCGACCTGCATGCCCCAGTGCAGTAGCTCACGTGCTGCTGAGCTGCTGAGGAAACGCAAGAAAACAGAAGACAGGAAAACAGAACTGCAGTTCATTGAATCATGCTAGGGAAAAAACAGTTTAGCGCTACAAGCAAATAAGTATTTTGCGAGAAGACATGCATGTGTTACCCGACATATCGGAACAAAGAATACAGGTGCAACAAACAAGAAAGTTTAACACATATTGTGCAAAGCGACCATATCAGAAAGGTGAGTGCGCATCATTCAAACGGCTCAATTAGAAGATTCAAAAAATAAATCGAGTCAAGATGTCACATAAATTGGACATGTAATTCATGTCAGAACCCGTATACATAAATCAAGAAAAATATTACACGAGAAATAGATTTACTGCACACCACATCAAAAGTATTAGATTCGCATAAGTGAGTAAGAGCGTACGAAGAATATACACCTGGAAAATGCATACAAGCAAAGTGTATAAATATATACTGTGCATTCTCCGATTTAGAGGAGCTAGCAGACAACTTACTTAATGCAGTTCTAGCAAGAAGAACAAACAAATGACAGAGGAACATATGAAAAACGCGAGAAGGCATGATAGAATAACAGACTAGACTGAATAGCAAAAGGCACATAGGAAAAGAAAGACAACAAAATGCCAGGTGACGCAAACAGTACTACGGGGAAACAGTACTACGGGACAAAACAAACAAGAACGAAATAACGCTGCGACAAACTAACACACGGAAACAAAGGACAAGGATATGCCTGGAGTTGTTAAAGAGTGTCCTGCCGCAGCTTCAACATGCATTCAGTGCTTAGGTAGTTGGTAATGGGCTTTTGTTTATGTTTTCGTGCCTCCTCGCCTGTTCTTTAAAGGGGAATCGCAACAAAACAGGCCATATATATGTATATAACTCAATTCCGCCTATGCACTGGAAAACAAAGTCTCCACTGTAAAAGCAGAAAGAGCCAAACAAGCAGCAGCAAACCATCTTGAATCAAAGCTAGAGCGATTGCTGCAGCCCTTCCACTCGCGGCAGCAGCTGCTGCTGCAGCTGCAGCTGCCTTCTGCATTCGCTGGAGAGAGGCCTTAGGGGTGTGGCCATCCCGCTGTGCCTCTGCTTTATTACGTACTCGGAGGAATACAATTTCACCACAAATTTTGGATTAGCTTGTTGTGGCTTTTGCGACTCCGTTTGCTTGACTTTTCCTCTTCATCTCTGTGTCACGTTGTGTCTGTCTCTGCTATCCTCTGCCCTTCTTGTTTCGGTGTCTGCTGGTACTTGTCTGTTTGGTGTGTCTCTGCTGCTTTTTGTCTATTTCTCTCTTAATGTCTTTCTCTTTCTTTCCCTCTCGCTCTACTGGAGTGCATGCATCTGTACATGTGTGTGGGTCTGTTCTTGTTACTAGAGACAGACTCTGTCTCTTTCTGTCTATGTCTCTTCCAGCAACAGCTGCTGCTGCGCGTGCGGCTCCGTGGATTGTCTCTGCTATTCGGGGACTCCTGCCGGCTTGCTGCCGCTGCAGCAGCAACAGTCACCACACGCGCAGCAGACAGGAGCAGCAGCCGTTGCAGTTTGCGGCCCATGGTGGCCGGTGCAAAAAGATTGTTTCCTGTCTACGTGCTGGTGCTGTAGCAGCAGCAACAGCTCTTTCAGGCAGGCAGCAGACAGCAGCAGCAGTAGCTCGCTGCTGCTATTGTTTCTCCAGTGCAAGAAGTGTCTCCTCAATTCTGTCGGCCAACTTAGCCCCAGCTGAGGGTTTGTGTAAGAAAGGATGCTCCAAGGCCTCTTCTAAGGACAGCCGCTCCCGAGGATCGTAGGCGAGCAAACGCCGCAGCATGTCCTGCAGGAACAGCAGCGGCAGCAGCAAAAGCAGCAGAAGCAGCACGTGCGCATGCATCAGATATCCCAGTAGCGTTTCCAACAGCCAAAGTGACCTAGGGATCGGTCAAGAAAGACAGCCGTAACGGCAGCAACAAGAAGATCGACAGCAAGAGCAGCCGCAGCTACCCAGGACCACACCAATTCCCGCAGTCATTTGTGGACCGCATGCAGCGCCACCAGCTACATGTGTTGCAGCAGGCCGGCTGGTGCTGTTCCTGCCAGTGTTACTGCAAGCCGTTTCTCACTTCTGCTGCATCGGAGATCCTTCTGGGCCCGTTGGGGACAATAAACCCCTCCTTTGCGTTCGCGATTATATGTGCTGCAGCAGAAAAACCTACAGCAACCGATAGCAATTGCAACAGCAACAGGAAAAACAGCAGCTACAGCAGCAGCTAAAACAGTGATACAGCAGCAAAGCTCATCCCACCAGAAGGGTCGGCGTGTCCAGGGGGGAGGCCGCGGCAGAAAGGCCGCCTGCAGGAGCAAACACATACCTAGCGCTGCAGCTGTTGTTGTTGTTGGTGATGCTGCAAGTTGGTGTTGCTGCTGCTACTGCAGAAACAGCAGCTGGCTCAATGTACCTAACACCGGCCGGGGCGCCTGCTGCTGCTGCAGTTGCAAAGGTTGCTTGTGCTGTGGCTACTTGTACTGCTGCCGTACTTGCTGTTCCTATTGCAGCAGCAGAAGCAGTAAATGTAGGAGTCACATGAAATGCACTTACTTGTTGAAAAGCATCTCGTATAGGATACAACCCACTGCCCATATGTCAATCTGCAGCAGCGGCAAAGGCAACACAAATACCAGACACCAAGACAACATAAACAGCAGCAGCAACAACAGCAACGGTAGAAACGCAGTCAGCACCAGCATCAGCAGCTACGCAACAGCAAGAGCAACCTGAGCAGCACTGGCTACCCACTTTCTCATCCGCCAGCACCAGTAAAGACTGCTGCTTCTGTTTTTGCTGCTGCTGTTGCTGTTGCTGCTGGTTTCTGGGAGACGGTTCCATCTTGATGCGGTCTTGGGCAACGGTGTCTATTTGGGCTGGTGGCTCGTGTTGTTGCTGATGCTGCTGCCGGCCTTGCTGCTGCTGCTGCAGCAGCAGACACTCGGGAGGCTGGTACCACAGCGTTCCTCCCCCTGTAAAGGGTTTTGTCTCCCCCCTGGGGACGAAGCAGCTGAGTCCGAAGTCTGCCAGCTTGCAGTCGCCTTCTTGCAGCAAGACGTTCCCCGGCTTCACGTCCTGCCAACCCCATAAACAGCGCATGCATGCGCGCAGCTTGCATGCACCCAATCGTGCCAGAGACCAAAATGCTGCAGCCGCAGAGGAGCGGAAACACCCCTCTGGCAACTGGGCGCTCAAGACGCACTGCATTCCGGGCAAGACCTTCACCCGCGGGTGTACGGTTTTGGGTTTCATGCTCACCAGGTGGTAAATGCTGCCGTTGGGTTGATGCTTCAAGTAGTGCAACGCCCTGAGAGAAGAATGGACATAGCCCACCAACTCGGCTAGCTACCCAGCTAGCTAGCTAGCTAGCTATCCGTGTAGCTACCCAGCTAGCTAGCTAGCTAGCTATCCGTGTAGCTACCCAGCTAACCATCCAGTTAGCTACCCAGCTATTCATCCGGCTACCCAGCAATATGCTCCGGTAAGTAGCCATCTGCTAAGCTAGCTACCCTACTACCCATTAATCTAGCTACCCAACGACTGGCTTGCTTGCAAGCGTGCTTGCTAGGTAAACGGATAAACAGCTAGAGGCCAGTCTTACAGCAGAATCTGCCGGATCCAACGAGCCGCCAAGGGCTCCTCAAGAGGCCCCGAAATCTTCAAGTAGTGGTCGAGATCACCTCCTGAAAAACACAAGCAAAACCCCTAACGCTGCTGCTCCTGCTGTGGTTTCTGCCAGTCCTGCTGGGGGCTGCCGCTACCGCTATTTCTCCCCGTTTTCGCCTTTCCCTGGCTGACTGGAGCCACAAGAGCTTTGCCTGCTTAACAAGGGTTAGGGTCTAGGGTTTATCATTTGGACCTTCGCAGAACTGGAGAATGCTGGCGAGGACGTCGTTGCCCATCTCAAAACAGGCCTTCATTTCCACGATCTGCAGCAGAAACTGTAAAGCCTAAACCCTGAAAATTACATCCTTAGGCTTAAGGTGTTTATGGTTTAGGGTTTCGATTTGTAGTTTTGCCTGCTCCAGCCTCATTAGGGATTTGTGGTCTATGGGTGACACTTGAATGTGATTGGTGAGCGTCGGTGTCTGCCTATGGGATTCTGAGGGGTTTGGCGAGTTTAGCGTTTAGGGTATTACGTGAGGATGCGGTCTAATGTCCTTGTGTATTTCAATCTCATTTTGCACGCGTTTAACGATCTTTAGCCTTTCCCTTTCTCGCTTAACGGACGACAGAACATGAAGTTTGGCTGCTGCTACGGAGCATGTCAGTGGGTCGAAAACCTGAACCCCCAAAACCCCTAAACCCTGAACCCTATATTCATCTGAACAACAGATGTGGAGTTAGTGGAGACACGACGAAGGCAAGCAACAACCCTACAATGGCAAAACCAAAACGAGAAAAAGAACAAAACCCTGATGGCCCAAATCCACCAGCTCATGCCCCAATGGGGTGCCCTCGAGGGACTAGGGTTAAGGCCTTTGCCTCACCTCCCACACTTCTGCAAAGCCGCCTCGGCCGAGCATGTTTAGCAGGCGGTAGCCCCGCCTTAGCTGGTGAAAGTTGTTGAAGGGAGAGTTGGACTGCAGCCAAGCAGTAAAACCTAAACCTTAAACCCTAAACCCTAAAACCTGAGCACTCCCCCTTGTAGCCTATACCGTCTGGTGCGGAATTCCAACAACAATAAACCCTACAGCCTAAAGCCTAAACTCTATATTCTACTCAATCCTAAACGCTAACCTGTAAACTAGTTGATGATACACCGTACGCCCTAAATCCAAAGCAAGAAAAAAACTAAACCCTCAGAGCCCTCAGGCGCTCACCTCCGCCAGCAGTAGCTTCATCTGCTTGAGGAGGCGGTAGCGACCCGCATCCAGTTGCCGCTTGGCTTCCAAGAGCAATCGATTCAACTGCAGCAGCACCAGTAGCGGCGGCGGCAGCAGCAGCAGCAGGGGTGCCCTTCGTTTGGAGATCTAAAGTGCTCCTCCTAGTCTAAGTTTTAGAAGCAGGGTAGAGGGATAGGGTTAGGGATTAGAGGTTGTTTTACGTATTCTTTTGCGGATCTACGTTATGTCTGGTTTCGTGGTTAAGCTTAAGGGCTGGGGTTCAACCTTTAGAATTAGGGTTTAGAAATAGGGTTTATGCCTCACTTGAAGAATATTGGCCACAATGTCAGGAGGTGGGTTGTCGGTACTGGCCAGGCGGAGCAGCGAGAATAGTGACGTCTGCGGCAACACCAATCCTCAACCCGAATCCGTAAACGCTGAAATATATACCTTTAACCCTAATAAAAAACACTTGGGAACCTAGCCACCCACCTCTAGGTGTAAACATTCTGTGAAGAGAGAACCGTCTCGATAAGGATCTTGGCTGGGGGGAACCACCCTGCAAAACCAACCGTAATCACCAAACCCTAAGCCCTCAACCATAGGTTGAGACAGTTCTCTTTCGATGACAAAGAATGTGATCTGGATTGGAGCCACTGGCCTTTCACATGCGGGGTTTCCTCACGGTCAAGGGCTTTTCTGGGGCTTAGCGGTTAGAGTTAAATTAGGGTTTAGGGTTTACGTTCTGTCGGCACGTCTCTCGTCAAGCCAAGCCAGCTGCTGCAAAGCCTCTCCACTGAGGCCTCCAGCAGCTGCTGCAGCACTCAGAAGCGCCGAGTACTTCCCTATTGCCGGTGCTCCCGTTGTTGTTGTTGCTGCTGCTGCTCTTTCACCGTTAGCAAGCAGCGGCCCGGAAGCAGCGCCCCTGCGCCAGCTGCTGGTGCTGCTGCTGTTGCTGCTGGTGCTGCTGCCGTTGCTGCTGCTGCTGCGGCAGTTGCTGTCGCTACTGCTCTCGTGCCAGCTGTTCTGGCTGTCGCTCTCAAAGTCACCGTTGTTGCTACTGCTACTGCTTGCGTGGTGGAGACGATCCCAGGAATCGCTCGCTGCTGCTGCAGTGCCATTTACGCTGCCTGCTCCACCAGCAGCAGCAGCAGCAGATCCTGCTGCTGCAGCTGTGTCGGCCTGCATGTAATGATTGACGCAGCTGCTCCCTTCTGGATCTGCTGTGACGTCTTGCAGAAGGGCGGTATCTCCTGCTACAGCAGCAGCAGCGACGGCAGCAGCCGGCGTGGAGGGCGCCAGCAATGATCCCTTTTCGCTGCCGCTGCTGCAGCACAGCGGCTGCTCCTCCTGAGCAGCAGCAAAACACAGTCAGGAGCAAGGAATCAGCCGCAAAGCAACCAGCACCGACACTTCCGTAGAGCAGCAGCAGCAGCAGCAGCAGCGAGTCAGAAGCAGCAAATGTGCAGCAGCAAGGCAACTCCGTGACGGAGTAGGCACTGCCGATTCGCGAGGTGCTATAATTTCAGGGTGTAGACGAACTTCCATCATCATGCTAGTACTCTCTAAGTTTTGCTTCAGATGATAGTTTGCTGCTGATGATGTTGAAACCTGCTGCTGCTCTTGCTGCTGTTGCTGGTGGTGGTGTTGCTGCTGCTGCTGTTTCTGGGGTCGATCCCTCAAGCTGCCGCAGCGGTCGGTAAATGCCGGCAAGCTTGCCGTCAATGGCTCCTGCTGTTGTTGCTTCTGCGAATGTTCGGACGCAGCAGCAGCAACACTCATGGGCCGAATCACCAGTCGCATGCTGCTCGGCGGCAGATCGCTTGCTGCAGGAGCAGCTGCAGCAGCAGCCACTGCAGAAGAATCCCCATTTATGTCCGATCCGGCACGCCTCATGAGTTTCTCTTCTCGCTGCTGCTTCTGTTCCTGTTGCTGCGTAGTGTCTTGCGCTGCGCTGCAGCGACGTTTTAGCGGCGGGACCCTGGCGGACGCGTCTGCACTCACCATAACTAAGCCCTAAACCCTAAAACGTAAGCCCTGAAACCTAAGTTATATAGCAGCAACAGCAGTTACTCAGGGAGTACCTCTCGCTTCTTGCGGCTCACCTCCGAGGCTGCTAGATACCCGTTTTTGCTGCTGCTGTAGTTGCTGTTGGTGCATTTGCAGCAGCAGCGGCTGCTCCTGATGCTGCTGCTCTTGAGGCTGCACGTGCTGCTGCTGAAGTTGGCCATGTTGTGAGTGTCTTTGCTTTTGCTGAAGCTGCTGCTGCTGCTTCAGCCTCTGCTTCAGACGCTGCTGCTGCTGCTGCCTCGCAGAAGCAGCAGCAGCAGCATCGGAGGAGGAGGCTGAGTCCTCTAAGGCTTGTTGGGTTTCTACGAGCAGCGCCAAGGCGTCATCAAGGGCCTGCTGTTGTTGCTCGAGTCTCTGTTGCAGCACGTGCAGCTGCTGCTGCTGTTGCTGTTGCTGCTGCTGCTGGCTTGGTTGCCGCAGAAGCAACGCAGCTGCCTGCCTCCCGATGTGGCGTAGCAGCAGGCGGCGCTTTTGCTGCTGTTGCCTAGGGAGGAACACCACACGAAAACAAGCCCAATTAAACAATGCAAACGCGGTGCGGCAACAGCAACAATGACAAAAATAACAACAAGAACGCCAGCAGCAATTGTCATTGCAATGTTGCGTTGGCGTTGCCCTGCTGCTGTCGGAACCTTCCTGCTGCTACTGTGGCGTACAAGGAGCAGCGCTGCAGCAACAAAGTAGCACTAGCAGCACCACCACCACCAGCAGGACTATGGGCGCACTTCTTTTTGTGAAGCCTTCTTTGTAGAGCCCTCAGCTCGCTTTGCTGCTTTTCTATTTTTTTTCTGTCTTCTCTGTTTGTCTCTGATTTTTGCTGCGCTTTTAGTCGATAGCGATCGAGTTCCTGCTGCAGTTGCTTAACCTGCTGCTGCTGCTGCTGCTGCAGCACCTGCTGCTGCTGCTGCAGCTGCAGCACAAACGCCCGACGCATGCGGTGGTGCTCGCCGCTCCAGTCTGCAAAGAGGTCCCGCCGTCCGTACACCCGAGAGCTCTGCTCATACAGCACGATGCGCTGCTGCCTCTCGACCTGCAACAGGAGCAGCACAGCAACACAAGCAGCAGCAAGGAAAGCGGGTAGAGCTGCTGCTCGCAAGCTTGTTCACCCTACAACTAGGCCTTTTTCACTCTCCGCTGTTGATACTCTTGCAGCTTGCTCCCTTTTCACTGTCGTAGACTAGCACCAGGAGCAGCAGCAGCTGCCGCTGATGTGGCTGCCGCTGGTACTGTTGTTGCGACTGCTGCCCCTACCTCTTTCGCTTCTGCAAGAAGGCGCCACAGGAGACGGGGCAACTTGTGGGTCCTCGATGCAAGCTGGCGCTGGGCAGCCTACAGTAGCAGCAACACCAGATTACATATTAGAAATGAGGCAACCGCGTCTCGAGCTGCCGCAGATGCAGCCGAAGCCCTCTGCCTGCTGCTGCAGCAACTGCATCAACAGCCAACGACACTGCAGAAGCGCCTGCACCAGCAACTGCACGTGCAGCAGCGGCAATTACAACAGCCCCCGCAGCAACAACAGCCGCAGCAGCCGCAGTAGCAAGGCAATTGCAGCAGCAACAACAAAAACAGCAGCAGCAGCGGCAGCATCAGCAGATGTACTCTCTGGTTTCTGATTTGCTGCGCTAGTGCGGCATCTAGAGACTTTGCTGTTTCCCGTTGCTGCAGCAACGTCGAAGGCCAATGCCATCCAGCCAGCTGAGCCTCCTCTGGCGTCCTGCTGTTGCTGTTGCTGCTGTTGCTGGCAGACGGACAGGGATGTTGCTGTTTTTGTTGCTGCTGCTGTTGCTGCTGCTGCCGGCGTTCTTCTATAAGGAAGGCGTAGCGAGAGGCGATGTTCCGTCTCGCGGCCTGCAGCTGCCGCTGCGCAGTAGCAAGAGTAGGTGCGGGTGCTGCTTCTGCTTCTGCTGTGGTTGCTGGTGCTCCTGTTGCTGTTGTTGCTATTGCTGAGGCAGCCAGCTGCTGCTGAAGCACCTCAGGCAAGCGCTGCGCCTCCAGAAGCGCAGCAATGTTGCAGCGCCACTGCTGCAAGAAGAGGGCCTGACGGGTTGTAAGGGAGCAGCCGGTGTTTGCTGATGCTGCTGCTGCATCTGGGGTTGCTGCTGCTGCTCTCGAGGAGCAAGATTTGGGCGACCACGCAGATTCACGAGCCCCGCATGCAACTGCCTGCTGCTGCTGCTGTTGCTGCTGCTGCTGTTGCTGCTGCTGCATGTGAACAAGGATCCACGTGTGTCTTGCAGGATCAGCAGCAGCATCAACACGCCGGTTAAACTCTCTCCCCACTTCTGCAACAGCAGCTGCTGGTTGTCCTGCTGCTGGTGAGCATACACCCGCCCAGGATACACCGGGGAAGCAGATGTTTAGGGTTTGTGTAGAAGCTGCACGAAACGCTGGAGGCAGTATTGAATAGGCCTTACATGTGCTGCTGCGGCTGCGGCTGCTGCTGCTGCTGCTGCTGTCTCCTGTGGCTGGCAGGGGGAAATTTCCCGTAGGAGGGTAAGCATCGCCTGCAGAAACCACAAACCCTAAACCATATACCATAAATCCAAACCCTTATACTTTAAGCTCTATGCTTAAACGTCTGTCAAGGGGCGACCTGTAACTGTATTCTATTCTTGAGGGTATAGGGCTTAGGACCTGAGACGGTGTTGACAAGAGCCAAGTCGCCTTTCCCCTTTTCTGCGAGCAACCGCACGAACTTTCCCTGCTGCTGCTTCTGCTGACAGGCAGCAGCATCTGCGGCTGCGGCACTTGCCTCCTCAGGCGGCATTTTCCTAGTGACCTACTGCAGCATCAGCGGCTGCGGCTGCTGCTGTGTACCCTGGGCCCTGTTGCTCTACGTGCGGTGCTGCACAGAATACCAACAGTTGCAGCTTCAGCTGCAGCAGCTGCTGCTGCTGTCGATTCCCTATTGAGGCAGGTCCAAGCCCGTGCTTTTAGAGGGTTTTAAAAGGGTTTCAGGCTCGGGTTTGCAGTTGAGGATACAAAGGCAAGTGTTTAAAGGGAATAATTAAGAAGGGCTTCAAGCGTATTAATTTGGGTTAAGATTTTGCTGATGTGGAGGGCAGCCGACAGGTGGTGTTGCTCCTGCCCCTGCTCCTGCTGCAACAGCAGATGCTGCTGCTCCTGCTGTTTCCGTTGTTTGTCTTTAACAATACCTGTTGTTATTGCCGTTTCCATAAAGATGAGTATAATCTTCGGCTATTTCACACACTGGTGCAGCAGTGCTGCTGCTGCAGTGGACCCCAGAGGCTTCCTGATGCATGCAACGAGAGCAGCAGCAGCATCAGCAGCAGCACTAGCAGCGTTCATACAACCAGGATGGCTGCTTCATAGCATGGATTTGTTTCGTTGAATGAATTGTTTGCTCTTCTTCACAAACAGACTGGAAGCTTTCTTCTGCAACCCCGAAGCCCTGAGCCCTAAACACTTAACTCAAATCGCGGTCCTCAAGCCCTAAACCGCCAACCCTCCGAGCTCAGTCCCTGTTTCTTCCCTCCAAAATGAAAAATTCACAGATGCTGCAAGGTACGATGCCTCGTAGCAGCAGCAACAGCAGCAGCAATGGCCGCAGCACTATCACCAGCAAGAGAGCAGCGGGTGGAGCAGCAAGCGCTGCAGCGCATGTAGGAGCGTCATAGCACCTGAAACAACACCAGGAAGAATTCGAGAAGCAGCAGCATCGGCGGGCGTCGCTATTGCCTTCTGTGCCCTGTGGCGTATGGAAGATCTGCTGCTGCTGCTGCGGAAGCGTCACGTCTGCTGCAGTTTACGCTGCAGCAGTTGTTTCAGTTGGTGCTGCAGCAGCAGCACCAACTGTGTGTGGTCCAAACCTGACTGTTCATGCTGCCGTTATTATTGCTGCTGTTGCTGTCGCTGCTGCTGCAGAGCCTTTGGATATAGCCCGCCTTTCAATGGAGGAGAAGGTCTTCGTTAAATGCAGAGGAGAGAGACAACTCAAAGGGACCTTGCACGTAGGAATTCCCCCCACCACAGCAGCAGAAGCGTCCGCTGCTGTGTTGCTGTTGCTGCTGTAATTGTTCCGGTTGTTGCTATTTCTTTTTTTGTTGTTGTAGCTGCTGCTGCTCTGTTTATGCTGCTTCGACTACTGTCCTAAAAGCAAGCCCTAACTACCTAGCATGTCTAAACTCTCACGACAGCCCCAAATCCCTCAAGCCTAATCCGATGTAAACCCTAGACCCTAATTGCTTGTCCTGTCTTTTAGTCATACGATGTCCATCTAAATTTGGTGCTCGCAAATGCCGAGGAGACTCTCACAGTAGTGGATGAGAACAACAAACTATCGGTAAACCCTAAGCCCTAGATTTTCTGCTGCTGTAGTCTAGACACTAAATCTTAGACTGTGTCGCAGGGTGGTTTAGATATAGCGGGCCAATGCTCCTGGCGAGGACTTAGGGTTTGGGTCTAGACTTTAGGGCTTGGGGTTTGTGCTGTTTACAGAAAACTGTTAGAAAGCTCCCTCTCATATTCGTTAGAGGAGACGCCGTTGTCCTTCTGTCTCCTCTTAACGACTCTTGATTGCTGTCCCCTCCTGCTGCACTCTGGGGATCGTCTCCCCTGCTGGGATCGTCTCCCTAGAACTGGGATAGTCTTCACCCTAACTTGGATCGTCTGGGATCGTCTCCCTAGCTTGGGTCGTCTCCCCAGAACTGGGATTGTCCCCAAAGCTCACTGGGATCGCCCGGTGTGGTGGGATCGCTTTTGTGATGAGATTTTCTCTACGTTAGAGATTGGCTGTGTATTCGGGTTGGCCTTTCCTTAGCTGGGTTCGTCTCCTCAGCTGGGATAGGCTCCCCAGCTGGTATCGTTTACTCCTCAGTTGCCATCGTCTCCCATGGAACAGACACTTTGCCTGGGATCGTTTCAAGTTTACTGGGGTCGACTTTTGCAGCTGGGATCGTCTCCCCACAACTAAGAAACAGCTACTCAGACGCCTGCTGCTGCTTTATTTGCAGCAGCAGCAGCTAATAAAATGTTTTTCTTTCTTTAATACCTGATACTGTAGGGCTGCTGCTCCTGTTGTGTTGCTGCAGCTGCCGCTGTTCTTGCTGCTGCGACTTGTGTTGCTTTCACTGCTTCTGCTGCAGCACCTACCACCTTGTGATGCCGCTTGTGCTGCTGCTGGCCCAGCGAAACGGAAGCGTCAGCCTTAAGCCGATGCAGTTGCGCTGCTGCTGTTGCTGCTGCTGCTGCTGTTTTGGAAGTTCTTAAGGGCAATGCGGGCGAGCTGTACGCAGCCTGTCAGTGCCATCGCCACATTCACTGCAAATACGAAGCACCGCAGAAAACACTAAACCTTCAGGCCTGCGCTGAGGCCCCTCAGCAGCTAAGGGACTGTTGCTGTCCTCAGCAGCTAAGGGACTGTTGCTGTCTTCCTGCGCTGTGTGCTACACGTTTTATAGCTCTGAACGTTTGGTTAGTCATGTCTGGGGTTTAGGGTTTGTGGTTTAGGGTTAGATGCTGTGGGAGTCATGTGGGGATTTGCGGTGTACGTATTCGCACCGCTAGTGGTTCAGGGTCTAGGGCTAAGGCTTAAGGGCTTACCACTGAAGAGGTTCCAGTTCTTGGGGGTAATAACCATACTATATCTTGACCAGATAATCCCAGTTGCTGCTACCGCTGCAGCAGCAAACACACGGCATCAGGCCGCAGAAACCCGTACAGAACAGCGACGGCAGCAACAGCAGCAGCAGTAGCACCAGCACCAGCAGCACCACAACGAGGCACAGCACCAGCAGCATAAACAGCAGCAGCAGCAACAGCAACAGCAGCAGTAGCAGTAGTAGCAGCACACCTGTTTGTTGAGCTGGGGATACACCTGAGACATCTTTATCGATCATATCTATAATATTTGCAATTGATATTCCCCATTTAAATGTTGGAGCCCAAAAATGAATTGTAAAAGGACCGGCAGGATGACCTGCATGCAACACAAATCACAATCCTATTGCTGGTGATGCTGCCGTTGGTGCTGTTGCTGATGTTGTTGCTGCTGGAGCTGCTGCTGGGGGTGGCAAATTTTGCTCGGCAGTAGCAAGAGAGGCCTCAGACGAGTACAGCAAGCTAAACGATTGAGGGTTTACGACTAGGGGTTTAGAGTTTAGGGTTTACTGATGAAATTCCTCGCTTTTTCTGGTAGCGGCAGCTTCAGCACACGACGCTGCAGAGCAGGGGCGATGCCAGGATAGAAGAGGGAGCGCCCAGTTGCTGCTGCTGCTGCTGCTGCTGCAGTCATTGTTGTTTACTGATGCTTCTAATGACGCCGCTGCTTCTTCTGTTGCTGCTGCTGCTCTGATTGCTGTGGTTTATATCTGCTGCTCCTGCTGCTGCTGCCCTTGCTGCTATTGCTGGTACGGGTGCCGTTACCCTTTCCGCAGCCGTCTCCTATTAGACGCCTTGCGGATACTAGCTACCCACACTTTAGGGTTTAAGCTCTAGCGGAGGCCAATGGGGGAGAGAGGGAAAGTTCTGCTTCTTCTCGTGGAGACGAAGACTGCGGTGGTTTCTGTCTTGAAGTGTACATACGCCTACAGAGCTGGCAGCAGCAGATGCAGCAGCAGCTACCGCAGCCGCCGCCGCAGCAGCAGCAACGGTAGCGACCGCCAACCACTCAAGTGCTACAGCAGCAGTTGCTGCTGTAGTGCGGCCGCAGCCTACAGCTGCAGCTGCAGCTTTGGTTGGGGATGACCAGGATGTAAAGACCACCGGCGTCCTCTGTGGTATAGGGTTTAGGGTTTAGGGGCTTGCTATAAGGATACCAGAGGGTTTAACCAATTACTTCCCAGACAACAGGAAAGGCTAAACGCATGCTGTAGAACGATAACTCGCCTCTTAGAAGACCGATGCTACTGCTGCTGCTGCGGCTGCTAAGCTGCTGTTAAGCGTCTGCTGCTGCTGCTGCTGCTTCTGCTGTGCCGTCGCTGTTGAGATTATGCCACGCACTGACAACCTGCCATTTATTTCATAGTTGCAATTAATATAATTAAAGAGTATTTAAAATAATATAAGGTAATCTTTAGTGCAGCAGCAGCTGGCACTAGCGCCCCTGCTGCTGCTGCTGCTGCTGCTGCTGCTTGTCTGCGCGGCGCCGCCGAAGTCTTGCTGCTGCTGCTGCTGCCGGTGAGCTGCTGCTGTTGAGGCTGCCGTTGTTGATGCTGCCGTTGCTGCTGGGGCTGCTGCTGCGGACTGTGTGTTGAAATCCTAAAATAAGCTTTAACTAGACTATTGTTTTCTCGTCAATCTTATGTTACCAGTAGCGGCGGCGGCAGCAGCAGCAGCAGCAGCCGCTGTGTAGACCGTTGGAGCCCAGAGGCGAGGAGACCGTCTCTGCCTTGTGTCTCTCTTCGTCTGTCTGTCTCCTTTCTTTAGTTTCCTTCGTCGAAGCATCATTAAACCCTAAACTCTAAGCCCTAAGCCCTAAACCCTAGAGTTCCCACGGCAACGCCTAGACACCTGCAGATGCTGAGGAAGCCAGCGGATGGTCCAGCCGAGCTTAAACCCTAAGCCCTAATCCCCAAACCCTACACCCTAGACCCTTATGTTGGATCTGTCGAGGTGTCTTCCCAAACCTAGGTCGTAGCCCATTCCCCTATTTGCGGATCTCGCTGCAGCAGCAACTTCAGTAGCAGCAGCGGAGGCGGCAGCAACAGCAGCAGCAGTAGCAGCAAGACGTTTTATAGCTGCCTTTTTGTATCTCAAAGAACAGGAGATACTGAAGGGTTTGGAAAGTCGTGAGTACCAAACCCTAAACTCTAATCTCTAAATCCTAACTGAGGAAGGCACAGCGGAAAGCCAATCTCTGTTTATTTTTTTCTGTGATTTTCAGATGGTTTGGGGGGTTCAGTCTGTTGCTGCTGCTGCTGCTGCCGCAGCAGCAGCAGCAGCGATGCTGCTGCCATCCCCCACTGTATCGCTGCACCTGACAGGTATGGGTAACCCCTAAAGCCCTCAACCCTAAACCCTAGATCTAAACCTCAACGAAGGCAAGCCCAGGTTTATCTGTACAGGTTTATTGTTTCGAGTGTGAGATGCAACTGGAATTGTTTATGTTGTATGTTTTAGGGTTTATGGTTTAGCGTTTAGGGTTTAGGGTTTGGATGTGTGTTTAGGCCAGCGTGCTTCGCGGGGATTATCTCACTTTGAAATTCCTACGGTAGAGGCAGACATGGGAGTCTCCTTGCTGCAGCAGAAGCAGCACGTGCTGCAACAGAGGCTGCCTCTGGTGCTGCAGCAGGACAAGGCTGGAGCAGCAACAGCGCATGCCCCCTCCTTCTACCCTTCCTTTGCGCAGCAGCACCAGGAAGCAGCAGACCCTGCAACAAGCTCACCAGACGCAGCTGCTGCTGCTGCTGAAGAAGAAGAAGCCCGATTTTCGCACCGCGAAAACGAGGCTCCTGCTACAGCCCCCGAAGCAACACCTGAAGCAGCAGCAACGGCACCTGCTGCAGCAGCAGCAGCACCTGCAGTAGCAGAAACGGGAAGAGGAGCAGCACGAGCTAAGCATGTTACATCTGTGGGGCATCCTTTACCCCCTCATCTAGAAGCATTAGAGGGGAGAATGCAGAAAAGCCTGAAAGAATTAAAAACACATTTAAAAGAAGAAACACAAGGGTCTCTTCCTGAATATGGAGAAGCAGGACCTCTTCCTATGCTATGCGGGACTTGGCAGGTACAAGCCTAAAACCCTAAACCCTAAATAATACAGCGTCACACTAGGAAGAGGTCTAAGCTGCAGGGTTTAGGTTTTGGGGCATTTGAGGTGTGCGTAAGCAGCAAACATAAGGTTTTAGGGATTTATAAGGTTTAGGGTTTATTCGGCATGGTGGCGGAGCGTGCGGGTTTAGGGTTTGGGGCCTAGGGTTTGTTGTTTGCGTTTGCAGACTTTACCGGAGTCCCCTGCTTTCGAAGGTGTAGCTGCTGGCAGTATTTACAGCGACGCCGACAGTTCTTTAAACCCCGCAGTTGCTTCGTCCCCAGCAGCAGCAGCAATAGCAGCAGGAAAAACAGCAACATACGAAACATGCCAGTGGTTGCCGCAGCAGCAGCAGCACGTTGTGGAGGTTCGTACCTTTCATGCCAACCCTCCTACGGTGTCTATACACCGCAAAGAGTTCGACTCCAAAACAGGATGTCCCCCAGAAGCCTTACGTAGAGGTACAACGCACACAGAGCTAGCTAGCTAGCTCGCTAGCTAACTGGCTGGGTAGCTAGCTAGCTAGATGCAGAGATAGCTAGCTAGTCAAGCAGACAGACAAACAAACGGACAGATAGCTGGTCGTATTGCTAGCCAAATATCTAGCTGTAGCTAGCTAGGCACTCAGCTGGATACAGCTAGACAGGGAGCTACCTATATTGACGGGGGCTTCTGAAAGAGCACATAGTATACCTTTTGGGGAGAATAATGGATAGTGGTTCGCCAAGGGTTTAGGGTTTAGGTTTTAGGGGTGAATGTTGTGGTGTACAGAGTGGAGTCTAAAAGGGACATGGAAAGTTGTCTCAGAAAGAGACAACCCAGCAATTAAAACGCGTCATGTCTCCATCGACGTCAGCTTCCTGATGTTTCTGCTGCCCTTGCTGTTGCTGCTGTTGCTGCTGCTGTTGCTGTTGCTGCTGCTGCTGTTGCTGCGGCTTTTGCTGATGGCATCTATGTTCTCCTGCTGTCTTTGTTCGCAGATAGACTGGGATAGCGCTGTGGTGACGGAGCATCCTCCTCCTTCTTCTGCGCTGCAGCAGCAGCAACAGCAGCAACAGCAGGAGGAGCCGCAACAGCAGGAAGAAGGTGGCAGTACCACTTGTGCAGCTGATGGGGACGGTTTATTTTTATCAGCAGCAGCAACATATCCATTGGATGTAGCAGCCACATGTGCATTAAAGGCGGGTACATTAGGGTTTATATTTAGTTCCTCTACTGCAGCAGAATTTATAGTAAAGCCACAGGATACAGTTGTCTCCCATGAAGCAATAAAGAAGAGACAACAATTTTTATCTTCTTTACGTCTTGCTGCATTAAAGGAGACACTTGTTATTAAACATAATCATTATAAACCTAAAGTGTCTCCTTTTAATACCTTATTTGCTGCTAAACAACGCAGCAAATTGCCATGGACTGCAGCAAAGGAGACACTTTTCAAGCAAACTTGGAGACACTTCCTTGCACAAACTAACCCATGGACACAGTAAGCAACCAACTCCTGCTGCTGCTGTTGCTGCTGGAAGCGTTGTTCTTCCTCTGCCGGTGCTGGTGGTGTTGTTGCTGCTGCTGTTGCTGTTGCTGCTGCTGCTGCTGCTGCTCTTCCAGCAGCCGGTGGATATTCTGCTGCTCTCCATAACTGTGTCCCCCTGTATATCCCTTTCTTGTCCCCATCCCTGCTGCTACTACTACTACTGCTGTTGTTTGTGCTGCTGCTGCTGCAGGAGCTTGTGCACATGGGAGCGTATCCGTGAGGCTTGTTTCGAGCCCCCTTTTCTTGAGGTAGCGGAGGCATTAAACAGACAAAAAGGAAAAAAAGAAGGAAAATATAAAAAAGGAAATATAGAAAAAACTTCATGCAGTATTAAACAATTACATATGCAGCTGTCGAGACACCCCAATGGTGCAGAGATACTCACTGTTCCTGGATACCCTTATAACCCCACTTCTGCTGATATACGTACGTTCCTCCTCCTCCTGCTGCTGCTGTTGCTGTTGCTGCTGCTGCTGCTTTTGTTGTTGCGTCCTTTGCCGCTGCTGCTGTTTCTGTTGCTATTGATGCTGCTGATTCTGCTTTTGCTGTTGCTGCGTCTACTGCTATTGCTGCTGTTGCTGCTGCTTTTTCTGTTAAATGATGATTGCTGCTGTTCAAACTCTTCTATCTGCTGTACATTCGTCACAACTGTCGCTGTGCTTTCCCCGTTGCTGCTGTGCTTCTGCTGCTGCACTGCTGCTGCAGTCTCCTTACGGAAGGTGTCTGGCTGCAACGACGGCAGAGATATCGTAAGAGCCAAAGGGCCGCCTACGAGACACTCAGTAGACGAAGAACAACGGGGTAGCCGCTGATGCAGCAGCAGAAGCAGCGACGGCAACAGCAGCAGGTGCAATACCAGTAGCAAGAGCAACAGCAGACGGAGGAGCTACAGCAGCAGCAGGTTTCTCCTTTAACTGATATGTGTGTTTTAAAGGGCAGTGCAATAGCAAGCCAAAGAGTAAACAATATATATAAATATAAATATAAATTTGTATTTATATTTATTACTTATTAATATTTATTATTTATATTTATGTTTGCGTTTGTATTATTTATGCAAGTAAATAGCATATCTACCCACAGCAAAAATGACGCCGGGGGGGCAAATGCTGCTGCAGTTCTGTAGCAGCAGCAACAGCAGCAGCTACAACAAAAACAGCAGAGGGGGGAAGATGACATTCATTTTGACTTTAAATTTATTATCGGGTTTTACAAGCCAAACAAAACAACTCACTATATTGTCTGCTAGCTAGCTAGCCATATAGCTAGGCAGGTAGCTAGTCGCTAGCCATAGAGAGATGGCTGGCTAGCTAAGCAGCTAGCCTGTTAAATCAGTGTCTAGATGAGAAGGTAGTTAGCTGGAGCTACAAGTGGGCATATAGCTAGCTAGCTAACTGGCTAGCTAGCTAGCTGGAGGGTTTGCTGCCAAGTCAAGTATGCAGTGTGCGGGATAGCAAGGGAAGAAAGCTGACGGCGACGCCAAACCCTAAACCCTACATAAGGGTTTAGAGATCGTCGTAAAAGTCTTTTCCCGCGCGCATGTCATGTTGAGGTTGCTGCGACTGCAAAATAATGCAAAACCCGCAGCAGTGACAAGCGCTGAGGGTTCAGGGTTCGGGGTTTGCGGTTTAGCCGTCTGGTGGAGGGTTTACGGTTTACGGTTTTCGTTTACTTTCTTAAGCCGGCGGACAACTTTGGTCTTCATTCGCACCACATTCTGCGCCTCATGGAGACGAATGCGATTGTCGTGGGCAATTGAGGCTGCAGCACACTCTCAACCATAAACCCTAAACCTTAGTTTCCCCAGGACGCATGCCAAAAGACGGCTCCAGGTGCAAAATCCCTAAGACTACCCTCTAATCCCTAAACACCAACCTAGCAAGGTTTGGTCCGCATTTAGTGCCAGTCGCTCAACAGGCCCGTCGCGCCGACCGTGTCCCCCAAGGATCCCTGCATGATAAACCCTAAACACTAGACCCTAGACACTAAACGCCAAACACTAAACACTAGACCTTAAAACAGATATACTAAAGAATGAAAGGTGAAGCTTAAACCCTAAACAACATATAACACTTGACCCCAAATCTTGCCACCCAAACTGAACCTCAAACCCTAAACCCTAGTCCGCACCTGCAAGTCTGTTGGGATGAAGTTGCACTACGCGAATACATCCGTCGCCGCAGCCCGCGATGAGAGTATCTTCGTCAAACTTTACCTGCTCCACAAAACCCCTAACCCTAAGCCCGCAGTCTTCGCAGTCTGTCAGACTCTAAACCCTAAACCCTCAGTCTGTAAGACACTAAACCCTTCCCTGCTGCCGATGTTCCCGCTGCCGCTGTTACTAAAGACGCTCCTCCAATGTATTAATCTTCACACATGCCGCTGCCTGCAATCCAAACCCTAAACTCTAAACCCCAGAAGCTCACCAGGGAATTAACTCCCGTTCGAATATCTGTAAACCTGTCGCTAAAGTCTCCAAAATCTCCCCAACTAAACATGCAGATATCCCCCTCCTCGCAACCGCAGCAAACCTTTGAGCCTTCCTGCATGAGCGCAAACCCTAAACACCCTAAACACTAAAACCCTTAACACTGAACGCTACGCTTCAAAAGAGACATTCTGCACAGCATTTCAACAATGAGGCCTTCGCAATTTCTTATAGCGAAACGACGAAGGCCTTGCTAGTCCCGGTTTAAAGGCTTAAGTTCTAGGGTTTAGGGTTTACGACTCAGGATTTACTTTGGCTCGAACGACACTGGTGAAATCAGCTTCGAGCTCATCGCTTCGCGCCCTCAATTTTCCCTTCTTTAAATCGAAAACAGTCAGATAGCCACACCCCGTTGTCAGCAGCAAACTTGAAGAATAGCACATGCCTAAGCGACAAAGCGTAAACCCTAAACCCTAAACATTACGTGCCGAATTTCTTAGAAGAGGGGGCAGCACACGAACCACCATGCGCATCGACACAAGAGTTATGGTAATACCACAGCTGTATAAACTCGAAGACTAAACTCCAAACCCTAGACCCTAAACCCTCGATAGAACCTAAACCTTCGCTTACAGGATACTCCTGGCATTTCAGGAGGAAATATCTTTGTTGGCATTTTCTGCCGTTCGTCCCACAAAGAAATTTTTCCATTTTCATCTGCTGCAGCAAATGTGTTCCTGCAAATCGATGTAATCGTTTCAAAACCTGACCTGCAACGCAAACCCTAAACCCTAAATCCTAAATCCTAAATCCTAAACACCAGTCGACACAACCTAAACTGCAAAGCGCAAACCAAGCCGGCAGGGAAACAACAACGAACAAACGCTAAGCCCTAAACCCTAAAGCCTTACTTGCTGTGGAGAGATCGCCAAGTACACTTCCCAGAATCTACATCTACGATGCAGCAACGGCCATCAGCTGACGCCGTTAAAACCGCTGTAAACAAAGAAACCCCAAACCCTAAACCCTTAACGCTAAATGCTTGAACCTTAGAGGAGCAGAAACAGTTGAAGCCGTCAAAAAAAAATTGACCTGTCAAAACTGCAGTTTAGGGTTTCGGATTTAGGGTTTGGGGGTATTACCTTCTCCTCCCCTCCAGAAGTTTACAGCTCTGCATGATTTCTTGTGATGTTTTAGGGTTTTGATTCGAGTGGATAAACACTCTAAATCTGCTTCTAAGAAACGCTCAGGAGCTTCTTCATCTGAAGAATCGCTGCTGGTGCTGCTGGTGCTGCCATCATCGGCATCCTGCTGCTGCTCCTCCTCCTCCTCCTTTTGCTGCTTGCGTAGTTTGCGTCGCTGCTGCCTTTTGAGCTCTCTCTCCTTGTCTCGTTTCTGCTGCTGCTGCTGCAGGTGCTGCTGCAACACTTCCTTCTCAGGCATTTCATGCAGCTCAACAGTCCCATTAAATGCTGCGGCAGCAACTAATTTTGGGTTTTTAGGATGGAAGCAAACGTCAAATAAATGACTTGAGCAAACACACCTGTCTGTACACTCCAACTCCCTTCTTGCTGATGCTGCTCCTGCTGCTGCAGCTGCAGCGGGAGGGTCGCATCGCTTGATGCCCGGTGATGCCATCGCGTCGTCGTAGCACCAGCAAATGCAGCAGCAGGAACTGCAGTAGGACCTGCAACAGCGACTGCAACCCCAACTACAACAACGGCGTCTACAGATGCAGCAGCAGAAATTGCTGCTGCCTCAGGTACAGCCGCAGCAAGTGATGGAACCCCCAGCTGCAGCCGTTCTAACAATGCTCCATCCCAGCAGCAGCAGCGGCTGCTGCTGCTCCTGTTGCAGCCGCTGCTGCCGTTGTTGCTGCTGCCGTTGATGCTTTTTTTACTGCAACGGTTGCTGTATATATGCGCTGATGAGGTCGTGGGGACTATAGGAAGTTAGGGACTTTACCGCAGGATCGAAGCCCCAAACACTAAACCCTCAGCGCTAAACCCTAGTATATATAGCCAAGGTCTAAACAATAAACCCTGCATATTAAACAACAAACTTAACCCCCTTTTTCTATTTTAAGAAGACAAATAAGAAATACGGAAATATCCGCAAGGGCCCCTGGGGGCCCACCGCAGCCCCAGCACAACCCTAATGCCTGAAGTCCAGGAGAATCACGTGTTCACACGGGCCCTAACACTTCAGATATAGATGGATAAATAGATGCAACCTTCTGGGAGTTTATGGCTTAATTTTTAGGGTTTAGGGTTTAGGGTTCAGTGTTTATGTTCTAGGTCCTAGAGTTAAGGCTGGGGGCCCCCAGTGTCCCGATGCCTTGAGCCGAAGGCATTTGCTGCTGGTGAGTGTTTATTCTTTAGAAATACGCACTCCTTCTATGCATTTTTGAGTTTAGTGTTTAGGGTCTAGGGTTTAGGGTTCGCTGCAGGTCCCTGCCACCACACGCACGAACGAGCACACACCAAACTCTAAACCGTAATCACGAGCCTTAGACCATTGACGAAAACGCTAGAAATTGAACGTAAACCCTAATTTAGTTGGGGTCCCTTAGCAACGCTCCACAAGCAGAAGATGCTGCTTGCTCTCGCAGGCCTTAGAAGCTGAACAACAGGTCAACCACTAGATACAGCTAGCTACAGCTAGCGGCAGCTAGCTAGCCGCAACAGACAGCTTGTTGCAACAGCTAGCTTGTCGTATAAGCCAGCTAGCCGTAGCAGAGCCCCGTAACCACTAGCAAGCAATAACGGCTAGTTAGTCGTAGCACTAGCGAGGGAGCTACCTACCTACCTACCTAGCCGTGCGCGCAAAACATACACAAGCAAATAAAAACAGACAGACGGGAGCACCAGGGGCAACAATCTTACCTAGGTAGGGCAGCTAGGTGAGCTAGAAAGAGCAGCTATCCATTGTATACGTATGCATGCAGCGCCGTCGTCGTCTGCTGCTGCTGCTGCAACTGTCTGCTTATGCGTGTCTCCTGCCATGCTGGGCTGTAATGCTGCTTCTGTTGCTGCTACTGCTGCTTCTGTTCCTGCTTTTACTGCTAGTACCAATACTGCAGTTCCTACTATTGCTACTGCTGCAGCTACTGCAGCTACTGCAGCTACTAATACTGCAGCTACTGCTGCTGCTACTGCTGCAGCTAAGTTGTGCTAAAGAGTGGATGGCTCGGCTCCAATCCGCGCATTGCCAAGTGTCTGAAGCCAGCTAGAGCAGCAACAGCAACAGCAGGAGTCAAGGAGGCCAATTTTTATGAATGGGAAAGTCGGAATTAATTAACCGTTCGGTTTTCCTTCAATAGTGGTGAATGGTGCTGCTGCCTGCTGCTGCAGCTGCAGCGGCAGCTGCTGCTACTGCTACTGTTGCTGCTGCTACTCTACCAGGGGTGGGGCCTCTGGTGTCTGTACCGCGGAGGCGAGGTGGGTCTTCTCCCTCCCCTCATCATAAACCCTTCATCCCACGGGGGCCCCCCACCAGGGC
>CAJFCX010000094.1:0-42265 GCA_904066255.1 Eimeria sp. OTU-X | reverse complement strand
AGCTAGCTCAGAACTGAAGCGGACAAGGGGAATCCTACTGTTTAATTAAAACAAAGCATTACGATGGCCGCAAACGGTGTTGACGCAATGTGATTTCTGCCCAGTGCTCTGAATGTCAATGTGATGAAATTCAATCAAGCGCGGGTTAACGGCGGACGTAACTATGACGTTGAAAATTTGATAGCTGGGTGTTGTAGTTGGGCGTTGCCTCCTCGAGCAAAAAAGGTTGAAAAGGGGGATCCGAGGGAGCTCCAACTCCTACGGCACGCCCGGAAGTCGAGCCAACCGGCTTCACACGTTTGAATAATCCCTCAGTGTTGCTACCGAGCGTGTTAGGCTTGGTGTTCTATTAGCTCATTATTGTGTCAAGCAACTTAAGATGTGTTAGAACGAGAACGACCTCCTCCTCTTGCTCGCCTCGTGCCATTATCTGCCATGTGAAAACCCTAAATACGATGGCTTAGACGGATACAGTCGGTGCTAATTTCACGTTGTACGAACCACGCTGTGCGTTCATTGAGTCCCAGATCATGTGTAAGCACTCTTTTGTTTTCCTTTGCTATACACCCAAGGGACCCATGTATTAATGCTTGCACTGACACACTATACCCACGTTTTTCACAATACGTCTTGAGGCTTTGATATTTTTCTTCTTTTTGGAGACGAGCAGAGCCAAACGTATTCTTCTGGTAGTCTTCAAACACAATGGCCACATCGGCTATCACAATTCGTCTGTGCTTGTCGTCCCTGAGGATGATATCTGGCCTCAGTAGGATTTCCATATCCGCTGGACTGCTATCTATTTGTAGGGTCTTGTCCCAATAAGGTAGCCAAATGCCTCGCCATCTAATTAGTGGCGTGCATGAATGGATTAACGAGATTCCCACTGCCCCTATCTACTCTCTAGCGAAGCCACAGCCAAGGGAACGGGCTTTGCAGAGTCAGCGGGGAGAGAAGACCCTTTTGAGCTTGACTCTAGCCCGACTTTGTGGAACGACTTGGGGGGTGTAGCATAGGTGGGAGCTTCGGCGATCGTGAAATACCACTACCCTCAGTGTGGTTTTACTTATTCCGTGAGGTTGAGACGCATGCTCGACATGTGTGCTTGTCTTAAGGCACCTGTACTGGTGCTTATCAATGCAGAAGACAGTCAGATGGGGAGTTTGGGTGGGGCGGCACATCTGTGAAACAATAGCGCAGGTGTCCTAAGGCAAGCTCAATGAGAACAGAAATCTCATGTTGACCAAACGGGGAAAAGCTTGCTTGATTTTGATTTTCAGTACGAATACATACTGTGAAAGCATGGCCTACCGATCCTTTAGGTCTGAGAAACTTTCAGCTAGAGGTGTCAGAGAAGTTACCAAAAGGATAATTGGCTTGTGGCAGCCAACCGATCATAGCGACGTTGCTTTTTGATCCTTCGATGTCGGCTCTTCCTATCATTGAGACGCAGAAGTCTCAAAGCATCGGATTGTTCACCCGACAATAGGGAACGTGAGCTGGGTTTAGACTGTCGTGAGACAGGTTAGTTTTACCCTACTGACAAATTTGATACTGCGACAGTAATCCAACTTAGTACGAGAGGAACAGTTGGTTCAGATACTTGGTTAATGCGGCTAGCTGAAGACGTACGCTACCATCTGTTGGATTATGACTGAACGCCTCTAAGTCAGAATCCATGCTGGCTAAGCAGTGTTTCTCATCGCCTCATTTGTTACTTGCATATGTTTTTAGTGCCTTTTGAGTACAACATCTCATCAAGGCTCGCTGCGTCAAGCGCTGGGCTATAATCGCAATTTCCCACAATTGAGGCTCTACATCCATTGCAGACGGCTTTGGCGCAACAAGATATTGTAAGTGTGAGAGTAGGCTTGTCCAACGATCCACTAAGGTTCAGCCTGCGTTGTACGATGTGTTCTCTCCTCCTCCTATTCCCGCTTGCTGGGAATAATGTCCGTTAGTGATGGCTTTCGTTTGCCATAGGTTCATCTCCATTGGTGATGGATTGTCATGAGCACACACCAAGACAAAGCCGTCTTTAGTTCATATCGAAATTGTAGTGTATGGATGATGAATAATATCCGTGCATCAAACCCACAGACATGACTATAGAAATATGCAGTATGTGTATATGCGGCTATTTAGATTGGCATCTAGGCGACCATGGCAGGGCGTCTAGCTCAAATGGTAGACCGCTCGCTTAGCATGCGAGAGGTGGGGGGATCGATACCCTCGTCGTCCAGTGTTACTTTTACCCTTGTTGGCTGTTTGATGCCTCCTTCGTGTGGTGCACGGGTTGCGCCTCTGCTGTGTAATGCCCTTCAGCAGCGGCAGAAAACCAGGACTAGCAGCACCTGAAGTCGTAGGAACAACATCAGGACCCAACGATTAACAGAAGCTGAAGCAGCGACAACAGCAGACCCTAGTATCTACTGAAGGAAAGGGGAGCCCACCTTCTGTGTGAATTGTGTACGCTTGTGCACTACTCAAATTCGACCCCGGAAGGCGTGGATGATAGGTCCTGCAATGGGACAGCTTTGCAGTCGTTAACGTGATATTTGAAATGTGTAGGCGGATGCTGTTATTGCCGCTTACACTGGTCGTTTGTGTCGCTCTATGCAGACACCCTCAGACTGCTGCCCTGCTGAATAATCAGCGTTGCACCGTGCATGGATTAATTATCAAAAAGGGGAACTAAGAATATCTTTCTACGCTAAGCGAAAACCTGGACGACGAGGGTATCGATCCCTCTACCTCTCGCATGCTAAGCGAGCGCTCTACCATTTGAGCTAGACGCCCCTGGGGGGTCACCTCACGCACAAAACAACGAAAAGACAACCCGAAGGAGTATAGAGAATGCTTAATATATTAAGGACAGCCTCTAATTTGTCCATCCACACACTGTGTCCCTTGTAAATACACGTATATGCATATACACGTAAACACCTCTATGCATAAATGTGCAAGTGTACATTTGCAACTGTGCTTGACTACGAGTGCGCCTCTGTTCCCCTAATCACAGAGGAGAACACCACCTCTTGTAGCCTCTTCTAGGCCTTCCCTAGAAGTTATCAATCTCTGTGCATTGCAAATTGTACTAAAAATTTCACAGAACTTGAAGAAAATGCGCACCAGTTTCGAGTATCTACACAACACACTCGAAGAGAACGACGATGGCTAGGGCGTCTAGCTCAAATGGTAGAGCGCTCGCTTAGCATGCGAGAGGTAGAGGGATCGATACCCTCGTCGTCCAGACGTTTCCTTAATTCATAGTTGGCAATTTGGCTTTATTCTCGTTTTAATGCACATAGGTGACCATAAAAAAATAGTTCCAATTCCTCTTTATTTGTTAACAAGAGGAATAGTCATCATGAGACAACGCAGACAACAAGCGCTCTGCTGGCAAGTCGGCGCATGCAGCAGCTATGCCGGGTCTGTTGCGGTTGGCCTCTAGCGAAAGCCACCCCCAAACAGTGGTGATGACACCACAAAATCTTAAGTCACTTTCTAACTAATAACATACAGTTAGACAAGAGTATTTGTGGTTTTCTGGCATCGGGGCCTCCCCCCCAGCACCCACAGTGTGCCGTCGAGGCCCCCGTCGCTGGGTAAGGAGGAGGAAGAGAAACCTTTCTCTTCCCTCATTTCTTACTAGCCTCGCCTCTGCGGCATTTTCTCTGTGAAGTGTACTATTGGGATCCCCAATTCTGCCTCGCTGCTGCTGCTGCTGGTGGTGTTGTCGTTGCAGCTGCTCACTGCCGCTGGACAGGACCGCCAAGAAGGATGGCGTTTGCTGCTACACCGCGAGCCTTTGGCGGCTCTTTAGGGAGGACACTGCTCAGGTGCTTTCTTGCAACTCCTTTTTTCCTCTTATATAACCTAAGTTCTCAAACGCTAAATCCTTTTGTGTCATGGTTGTCGGCAACCCTCATCCTTCTGCCCAGCTGGAGTCAACCAAGCAACATTGTTCTTCTCTCTGAGGTTTATGCATGCATGCTTTGTAGTGAAGTGGTAGGGGCATGCTGCCGAAGAGGGATACGCATTTGTTGCTGTTGCCTCTACTCCCCCGTATGCATGTTGCTTTCAAGGATGTATGGTTTAGTGTGTACGTTGTGCACAGGGCGGGGAATGGCTTAGGCTTTTGCGGCGCGCGTTTTGGTGCTCTGGTGCGTCATCTTAAGGAGTCATCAGCAATACTATTGCAACATCTTGGGTGTCTGTCCCTCCTTGTGTATATATATGACGGCCGATTGGCTGTGTCTTCAGCTATTCAACTCTCGTTTTCCTGTTGTTTCTGTTATCTCCCCCTCTCAATACTTAAGCAACACATCTAGCTGCCTTTAATTGTCTCTCTTTATGCATGCGAAGTGGCATTTGTTGTGGTGTCTAAGTATCTGTCCCGGTGTCTGTCTCAATGTCTCTGTTTAAGTGTCTCCCTCGATGCATCCTTTTAAGTGTCTACTTTGATGTCTCAGTCCTGGTGTCTCTTTTTACACATCTCTGTTTGTATAAGTGCCAAAATATCTGTCTTGATGTCTCTGCTTAAATATCTATCTCCTTTTTATATGTCTGTTTGGGCGTGTCCGTTTAAGTATAGTATATGTCGTCGTGTCCTGTGCAAATATATGTCGGTGTGTCTCTTTAAACAGTTGACTTTGCCGCCTTCTTTTACATCTGTGTTTGCGTCGATAAAAGTGCATCTTTCCCCGTCTTGTTTGTTGCCTCCGTCTCATTCGTTTCTGTTTCCTCCACGTCTTGTTATGTCTTGCTGTTGAGTTGTTTCTTTCTTTTTACTCTTCCTGTCTGTTTGTTCTGTTTATCGATTCGTTGTTTAAATGTGCGTTTGGCATTTTCGTTTCCCCCTTCCGCACTCAGAGTCCTCTGGGGGGCTGTCTGCATCCTGGCCTCGCAGCAACAGCAGCAACAGCAGCGGGTTTCAGCAGCAGCGTTGGTAGGGGCCCCATGGGTGCCCCCTATGGGGACCCCATTCCTCCACATGGGACGCCTTTGGCGAGTTTACCCGCGGGAGCAGTGACCACCCTGGCGTCTCCTCTCAGAAGAACCACCCCAGGGTTGTTTCCCTCACCAATGGTCATTGAGTTTCTTAGACCCTTAAAGATGGTGAACTTTGCAGTTCAATATCTGTTATCGTTTCGGTTCTACTTCATGTTCATGGCCCGCACCACTTTTCAGGTATGCATACACCACAAATAGTAACATATATTAACCCCAAACCCTTAACGACAGAACCCGCATTCAATGCTGACTACAAACCATACCAACTCTTGTTGAAGTCGCACAGAGCTTGTCGAGAGCTAGGGTTTATGATCTGTGGGATTTTATAGCTTCTGTTGGGCTGAGGCTTAGGTTTTAGGGCTACGGGCATAGAGTTTCAAACGCTCGCGGGGTAAGAGGGTTTACGGTCCCTGCGTGCGTCTGCCTCTCAGGCTGTGCGGCCTCTGCTTGCATTTAGCGTGTTTGGAGAAGTCATGAAGATGGTCTTAGCGACGATGAGTTCAGGCTTGTTTTCTTTCTTGTTCTCTTTTGTACTAGCTTTTGAGGTCCTATACTTTTTCCTTCAATGCTACATCAGCTACACCTTCCTTACTATGTTCTTCACCGTCATGTTTTAAACTGCCGAACACCCTGGTGCAATAGCTGCCGCAGCAGCAGTAGCTATAGCACCAGCCATGTTGCCCGTGATGAATGCTAGTAGCAACGCTTTCAGCTGACTACATCCGCAGAAGTGATAAGGAAGGGACCTTCATTTGTGAGTATGATTTCGCTTCAGACGCTGTTTAAATCTGCGAGGGTCTAGGGCTTCTGCTGTAGGGTTTAGGGTTTGGGATGGCAGTGTTGGACTTAGCGTCTAGGGTTTAAAGAGAATCTCGCAGTCACCTGTCTCCACAGAGGCTCCATCAATGCATAGCTGCTGCTGCGGCACCTGCTGCAGCATCCGCTGCAGTACATGGAAGCGGGAGTGTGGAGTCGCTGACAAGCACTTCCCTAGAATGACGTGGAGACAGACACTTGCACACTTACAATAATTGTGAGAGCAATGATATTGATACTGGGGAGACACTCCGGTGGCCACACACTAGAGACGCCTGTCTCCTAAGTCTGGTTGGAGCTGGTGTTGATCTGCTGCTGCCAAGGACGCTGCTGTCGTCCCTGTTGGAGCAAGAATAACTGCTAACATGCTGCCGCTGCGTACGCCCAGGGGCGCTGCCGGCATATTCCACATGCTACTGCTTGTGCTGAGAAGATGTGCAGCAGCGGGAGCATCGCAAGCAGACCTGAGCGTCTTTAGTGCACGTCTAAAGCCTGTGCCATCTTTCGATGCCATGCACTTGCTGCTGTTCTGTTTGTGTGCTGTTGCTGGGGCACCCTGCTGGTGCACAGACTGCAGTATCTCTAAAACGCCTCAGCAGTACCTCCCCACCGGAGGAGATTGCCATGGCAGTAACGACGGCACGTACGCCGTTGTTGCTCCTGCTAGTGTGACTGCTGCTTTTGCTGTTGTGCTGCTTGCTGCTTTCGCTGCTGCTGCACTGCTTCCTCTGCTGTTCGAGCAACCGAAGCAAACAACCTCCTCGTTCTGATGCTCAGAGAGCCATAGAATGCTGCACGTTCTTGTGGCCCAAATGAGGCTCCTTATGTCTACTGACGATCACACGGCTTCACAAGGGGCACCTGAAAGGGGCCCCTCAAACGCTCACAAAGTTTTCATTTGAACCCTCCGCAACTAAGTTCGGTTCCTTCGCGAGTCATGTACATCTCCAATTGACGCCCCTACGGGGCATTTTGGAAAAAGGGAGACCCTAGCTACCAGTGCAGGGGGGCCTACACAGGGCCCTTGCCTACCACTACAGGGGCCCATACAGAGGGCCCTTTGTGAACCTTCGAACGTGGGCCCTGTCTTGCCCTTGGGCTGCCGTCATCCGCTTCTGCCCTGGGTCGGAGAGGGGTGTCTATGTGCCCTCAGTACGCCCGCTTCGGCGGCGTCGAAGGGGATTTCAGGCAGTCTGCCAACGACCGCCGGGGGGTCCCGCGAGGGAGAAAGAGCCCTGTTGAACTCTCCAAAAAGTGTAGGGGGAACCTGGTTGGTGGACTCCATGGAGGTGACAGGCTTTGTAGCCCGCGGGGACCCACAGGGCGTTTACACGGGTCTACGGTGCCTGGATGCCGTCTATGTAGCGGCCTGGGGCAAGGAATGGGTGGGCTAGCAGCTGCTTAGCTGTCCAGCGTTTGCAAGGGTCGATTTGGAGCATTTTAGAGACGAAGTCAACAAAGACATCATCTGTACAGCGGAGGCGCTGATGGAGGCTTGTGCGTTTGGGTACAAAGAACCGAACAATTCGGCTGGTGCTGCTCCCAATACCGCTGCTGGTGGTGGTATTATTGTTGCTGCTGCAGTTCATCTGCCTGGGGTTCCGGGTTTGTCCGTTCTTAAGGTGTTCCTGCACCAGGCTAAGGAGGGTGTCATCTGGGGACCTGAGGTCGCAGCTGAGAGAGGGTTCCTGCTGCAGCGCGAGGTTCTGCTGCCGGTGCTCCTGGGCAGAAGAAATGTTATCTATAAATCTGTACAGAAAGCCCTCGGGGTCGAGCAGCTGGTGCTTCAGGGGGCTGCAGCGGGCCATGTAGCTAGGAATGGGCCCCAGGAGGCCAACCATCTTTGCAAGCAGCGAAGGCACAGAGTAGCAGCCAAGTAGCATTTCGCCTGTCCACAGTTCGTACACAATACAACCCAAGCTCCATATGTCTATTTGCTGGCAATAAGGGAGCTCCAGCAACACCTCAGGAGCGCGGTAAGAACGAGACTGGGTATACACCACAAGCTCGTCGCTGGTGAAACAACAATTGCCGAAGTCAATAACCTTCACGCGAAACAAATCCAAACAATCCCAATCAAAGAACGAACCGCATGACGGCAGCATCCCTCCGTTGTTGATGTTGTTGCTGCTGCTGAAGGTGCTACCGATGCTACTGCTCGTTGTGCTGCTGCTACCAGTGCTGCAGGTACTGCTGCTGCTGCTGGTGTCGCCGGCACAATGACGGTTGTCGCAAGGTGCTGTGCCGCAGTGACCGTTGGTTTGCCTCCGTGCTGCTTCAAGTTTGTAATTGAGGCGGTGCTGCTGTTGTTTTTGCTGCAGCTTTGCTGCCAAGGAGGCAGAAAAGCATGCGAGAATGTTTTCGGGTTTAAGATCGCCGTGGATGATATGGAGGCTGTGAACGAACTGCAAGGCAAGCAGCACATCCTTCACTGCTCGCTGCAACCGGCCCAAGCTCCAGAAGGAAGGAAGCCGCTGCCGCTTCAAGGCGGTGCTAAACGTGTAGAGATCTTCATCAAGTAGTTCAGTCACCAACACCAAATGACCCTCTACATAGAGACAATCTAATAAACGCAAAAAGCGGTGCTCATCGGGGTCGCCGTTGGCCAGCAGCAAACGCAGCACTGCTACCTCGTCCAAAGACTGATCGAAAAACTCCTTCGCGTTCTTCATCACCTGCAGCAGAGGCAGCAGCAACAGCAACAATAATAGCCAATCTGACAAACAAAACACAAAATCAAACTGCATGATGATGCCGCTGGGGAGTCGAAGAGACTCAGCAGATCCACCTGCCGCTGCTGCAGAAGGAACCAAGACAGCATCCTAACCCACTGCAAAAGCACCACTAACAGCAACAGAAACAGAATCACGAACAACAACAAAAGCACCAGTTCCAGCAGCTGACCTTTAAGCACACCCTTTGTCCCGTGCACTCATCGATGCCCTGAAGACAGCGGGAGAATGCCGCCGCACCGACCTGCAGCACGCCGAAAACCTCGAAATTGAAACCATAAACCCTAAAGCCTAACCCTGAGATGCACTCCTAAGATCGAAACTTTAAACACCAGCATATACGCCCAGTACAAACGGATCCCCTCCTTTCACATATGTCTACGGAGGGATGATCACGGCACAGTCTGCTGCAGCAGCGCAGCCTGCTGCAGCAGCGGGAATAGGGCGGCAAGACAGCCAAAAACATCCGCTGCACGGTCAGCAGCAAAAGCAGGGGGGTAAGGGCAGGGCAAACGGCAGCAGGAGCAGACGGAGCAGCTGTAGCAGCACGAGGGAGGAGGACGGATAGCAGCAAAAATGCCTACCTGCTGCTGCACTCTGTACCTGCCTGCTAGAAGGGTCCCAGCTGGCAGCACCATTTCTTTGTGACCAGCACAACCTGTTTTGTTTCTCTTGAAGACGACCTTGAGACTGAAGCAATCATACATGGTCGACTCTTCGGCAGGATGGCACCCAGGGCTGCTGCTGTTGCTGCTGCAGGAGCCCTTGACCCTGCACGCCCTCGGGTACGCAGGGTCTGCCGAGGGCGGATAGGCAACATTGGCGTGTACTGCTGCAGCGAGCTGCTGCTGCTGCTGCCTGAAGCGCTGCTTGTCCCCATCGCAGTACCTCTTCTCCCACGTCCGCGCTGCCAGGTACGCTTCTTGCTGCTGCTGGTGCTGGAGGTTCAGCATACATGCCGCTGAATCCTCAGACCCTACCTGGTCCTGCATGCCGCACCCCGCCAGCTCATCTTCAGAAGACACTGCGGGGCATTCCTCCGACCCTGCTGTTCCTGCACTTTGAGCTGCTGATGCTGTTGTTGTTGCTGGTACCGTTGTTGCTGCTGCGTCTGGAGGCGCTGGTGGTTGGGGGATACCGCTCAGCTGTGTGTCTGTACAACCTTCAAGCGACAAAGATCGGCCGAAGTGGGCGGGAGTGTCTGGCTGCTGTCGATCTTGCTGCTGCTGCTGCTTCCATACGTCCGATTCTCTTGCTGATGATTCTAAAGGGGCCGCTGCGACTAAAGAGGAGGCCCCGAAGGCTGGAGAAGAGGGGCGAGTTGTAGCTCTGCTGCCTCTCCCTCCGCTGCTGCTCTTGCCATGGCTGTCATCACCCACTCTAAAGAGAGTGCAGCTGTAAGGAGCAGCAGCACCGGCAGAAGCGGCATCAGCTGCACCAGTTGGTGCTGCCGATCCTAGCGTTGCCTGCTGCTGCTGCGCCTGCTGCTGTTGCTGCTGCTGCAAGTGGTTGTGCTGCTGTGGCTTACGGCCGTCATCACAATCAGCAGCAGCTGCTGCTGTTGATGCTGCTGCAGCAGCTGCAGCAGCCATTTCCATTCTGGCCCCCACGACGTCCACGGCGGGCTCAACTCCAAGCGCAAGCAGAGGGTGCATGCCTTCGCACTGTGGGGGACCCCAGGGTGAGGAGCTTTCTTGGGGAGCCCCCTGGGGGGGCTGTGGGGCCCCACAGAAGGCAGCAAGGAACTCTGCTTCTGTCATATCGATTGGAGTGTACCCTGGGTCTGTTTCGTCAGTGTATGTATCGTTCTCATCAAACTGAGGGATGTATGCGCCATCCAGCCAGGCCTGATATAGCTTGCTGCTGTCTGCTGCTGCTGTTGCACCTGCTGCAGGGGCTGCTGCTACGGCCGCTGCTGCAGCTGCAGCTGCTGTTGCAGCGCCAGACGGAGTGCAGCAGCGTGGGCCCCCTCTATACTTGGGAAGAAAGCGTGCAGAGCTGGGGGCCTCCATAAACCCACAGAGCCTCACAGCATCAGCAGCACGCAGAGAGCCCCTCTCAACAGAGAGAAGCCGAGGGGAAGCAACAGCAGCCTTTGCTGCTGCTGCTGCTTCTTCGCGCAGCACGCGCAACGCCGCTTCAGCCCCAGCTGCAGCAGCAGCGGCAGCAGCACCCCCTGCAGCTGCAGCGGCAGCGGCTGCTGCTGCAGCTGCTCCCAAGTCAGTGGGCCGCCCTGAAGGAGTGCCAGCAGCAGCAACCACAGGAGAGGCAGCAGCAGCCGAGGACGAGGTTGAAGGAACTGGACTAATGCAACTATCGAAAAACCTATTGCTTGCGCAGGCAGCAGCAGAAGAGCCGCCAGCTCCAGCAGCAGCAAACCCATCCTGCTGCATTGAATTGACCGTTTTCTGCGGGCCCTCACTGTTAAGGAGGGAGCGCAGGAGCCCTTTATGCTCAGCTGTACCCAGGAATCCCCTGGACTGCAGGAGATCTTCAATGGTGGACCGCAGAGAAGGTGCTTTTGCTGCTGCTGCAGAGGCGCCGCCTTCCCTGCTGCTTGGGGCGTAGTTGCTGATTCTGAGGTCGTTGCCCGCGTAGCTGCTGCTGCTGCTGTCGTGCGCCTCGGCATGATCACACAGCACCTTCAGGTCGGACAACAGACCCCGTAGAGCGGGAACAAGCCGCTGGTGCTGCTGCTGCTGTTGCAAGCTTTTGCTGCTGTCAGACTGGCCAGCGCAACCCGCAGATGCTAGAAAAGCCACATCACGCTGCTGCTGCTGAATACGGTGCTGCTCCTCAATAAGCCGCAAGAAATCCCCAATGCGTCTGAGGGATGCAACTTCAATCGCGCTGCTGCTATCAGCAGCAAGTCCTGCTGCTGCTGCTGCTGTCGTTGGTACTGGTGTTGCTGCTACGGACGCAGTTGGTGCTGCATAGCGGGGTCTTGGAGAAGGAGAGTCTGAGCCCCTCATTTTTCCTCACGAGGCTTTTGCTGCTCCTGTGCTTCTTGGGTTGTGTTACTGTCGTTCCCCCGTGGGCTGCCGCTGCTCCCTACCATGAAGAGAGGAGCTCCTTCTGCGTGGTGTATGGATTGCATAGATCGCGTTACTGATGGCCTTGAACTGCAAGAGGCGCATCTCCCGCGTTTTGCTGCTGCTGCTGCCTCTTCTGTTGCCTCTGTATGTCCTCTGCGGTAGATGCGGTTATGGCCGCTGTGGCTGTTCGCGCTGCTGTTGCTGCAGCTGCTACTCGTCGTGTTCTGACGTCGTTGACATTGCTAGTCGAGATCAACAGGAGATGGAGTCGCTGCCTGCAGCTGCTGCCCTGGCCGCTGGTGGTTCTGCTGCAGCAACCACAGCACGCCTGCCTGCTGCTGTTGCTGGAGTTGTGTTTAGCCCCCTGCCGGTGCAGTTCGTGTTTCTTCTGAGCATACTAAGTAGTGTCACTTCGGAGAATGTGCATATGAACAGCTCTACAAGAGCAGGCAGCGGGGCCGCTTGTGTCTGGTATCGTAGCAGCTCGCGCTGTTGCCGCTGTTGCTGAAGTTGCTGCTGCTGTTGCTGCTGTTGATGCTGTTGCTGCTGTTGCTGCTGTTGCTGCAACTTAAACTGGAACTAACGAGACAGAAATTGAGATATTTAATATACTGTTTGAGCTCCTGATTCGCAGACAGTTTGTCAGGGGAGTTCACTGAGGCACTGCCGCCTCTAGCGTGGCGGTTGCATGCAAACCAGCAACGGCAGCAACGGCAGCAACAGCAACACACCGATGCTCGCATCCACAGACAAAAAACTTGTTTTTACTGTGCGTCTTTTATTGTTCGAGTTCGGGTGGTCCGTGTCTGTCTGTTTCATTTTCCCCTACCAGCAGCAACAGCGTCTGATGCCGGCGTAGCTGCTTCTGGCGTCGTTTCTGCTATTGTCTTCACGGGGCAACTCGATCCTGCAGTCGACCTTCTTCGATTCTGACTAGACAGGGATCAACAGACCCAAATGGCTAGGCCGCCAGTCCAACCGACATAAGGCTGCCAGCAGCAGCAGCAACTGCTGCACCACCGACCGGCGCGACACCAGCTGCAACAGAACAAGCTACAACAGCAGGACCGCAACAACATATACAGAGAGATCAGCACTTCTCTTGGAAACAGCTGCCGCTGTTGCAGTTCTTATGCTGCACAACACCGCTGAATATGCAGCCTTTCGGCTTAGTGCTTTGCGCCTGTGTGGTTGTGGCGTGCTGCACCACCAGCAGCAGGGTACAACAGTAACGGTGGCATCAGCAGCAGTTAATATAGCAGCATCCACCATAGCAGCAGCAATAGGAAAACCGGCAGCAGCAGCAGCGGTGTCTACCAGTTTGCCGCGTGCTGCAGCACAGCGTATTACCTACGGGAGCAAATGGGCGCATAGAGGGCAGGGGCGCTTCATATGCGGCTGCAGTCAATGCTGCCTCTGCAGTAGCTGCAGCAGCAGGAGGACGGGCGGCACCAGCCAGAGTTTCGAGGGATCAAAGAGGAGCCTGAGCACTCTCTTTGATTGGGTATGGATAGAGGCATGCGTTTGGTTGCTGTTACTCTTGCTGCTGCTGCAATATATAGTGCAGCAAGATCTGTTCTCACTCTCTTTTATCTTGTTGCCGTTGCTTCTGTTGCTGCTGCAGGTGTCTCATGCGAACCTTCCAACCATTCAAGCCGATGGCTTTATGGCCGATGCGGGAACCCTGCAACACATGCAACAGTGAGCAGCAGCTGCCTGCTCTAGTTGATGCTTTAAAAGCATGGTTGTTTAGTGTGTTTTGTTGATAAAGCAGCATTCTGCTTGGAATGGACCGGAATGCATGTACACTGTAAAACTGATACTGGTGTTGCTGCTGCTGCTTTCTGCTGGTGCTGCAGGGTCCTCTGCAACCAAATCATAGAAGCCTGCGAGTACTATGGCATATGCTTGCAACGGCAGAAGCAGCAGAAGCAGCCGGAACGGGAGCAAGGGCAGCTGCATAGTTTAGGACTTCGCGTTGGTTTGCTGCTGCCACCGTCCCCCGTGTCACTTGCTGCATTTGGTGCTGTTGCTGCAATAGGTGGCGTCGCGGTGCCCATGCCGTTTTGTGATGCTGCTGTTGCTGCAGAGACTGCACCAGCAGCGGTTGCTGCTGCAGGAGGTGTCGCGGCAGCAAGCGCAGCAGCAGCGAGACCCCTGGCAGCAGCAGTGGAAGCTGCAGGAGGCGATATGTTTGTTACAAGAACACATGCCTGCAGCAGAAGCGTTATTACCAGGAGCAAATCTTTGCGACTGCTGCAACAGCAGCTAGCGGAGGCCAAGCCACAGCTGCTGCTGGTACATCCAGCGCTTGCTGCTGCGGCGGCGGCTCTGTGTGACCAGTTGGGGCTCCATGTTTGCATATGCGGCGCCAGAACTCCAGTGGCAACTGATATATGCATTGACCTGCAACCGGAGCACCAGCAACCGGCCGCAGCGTGGGTACGTCTGTTTGTGAGACAGGAACCCCTGTACACAGGCAGTCTGGCAATAAACACCAAGTGGGTGCCTCTACGGACAGCCGAGGGGGGGCCACTGGGGCCTCCGCAAGAGCTCAAAGAGGCACTTGCTGCTCGTCAGAGCAGCGAGAAGGACAGTGCAGAGGGTAGCGTCACCAGCAACAGCTGTAACAGTAGCAGCAAGACCAGTAGCAATAGCCTGCTGACGAGCGCTACATGGAGTTTCTTGCTGGAGGCGAGCTGCTGCTGGGGGCGGCCACGCAGTGTGTTGCTGTCGGCAGCAGCAGTGAAGCAGCAGCTGCAGCTCAACAAGGATCACTTGCTGCATCACGTCTCACCAGGGCACAATGCCGTTGTAGCTGCTTCTGCTGCTGCTCTTGCAAAGCCGAAGCTTCTGCTGGCAGCGGTTCTCCCGCTGGTACAGCAGCAAGCCAGTATTATGTTGCTGACCAGGCAGCATAGACCACCTCTACCCCTGCCCTTGCAGGTAACCCTGCAGCAGCAGCCTACCGATGCTGCAGCAGAAGCACTTGCTGTTGAGACAGAGCACGCGCGAGCTGCAGCTGTTTGGCGCCTGCTGTTACGCCAGAAGCAGCAGCAGCAACAGCAGCGGCAGCAACAACAGCGATACACGCTGGTTGTGGACCTTGAAACGGCTGAGGCAATGTTGGCTCATTACGAGCATGCAGTGGCGTCAGCTGCAGCAACAGCAGCACCAAGCAATGCTTCGAAACCAGCCGTGGAGGCCCCACTTGCTGCTGCAGCTGACCTTGCTGCGGCAGCGCAACAGGCGATTTGCTGCTGCCTCATCTGCACTGACGAAAGCGACCTCATGGCTATACCAGGCCAAGCGCCTTCTAACCCTAACTACAGCAGCAGCAGCAGCAGCAGGTCGCATGCTGCTGCAATGGAACCGAAACCTGCAGTGCGGGTTGCTGCGACGGTCGAGGGGTAGGTTATTTTCGGAGTACGAGTTGGGAGCAGTGGGAGCACTGACAGAAGTGCGTAGTTGGTAAGTCTTCCATTGTTTCGGCTTGCGTGTTGCTGCTGCAGGTGGCAGCTGCTGCTACCGGCGGTTGCAACAGTGCAGCACGTGCTTAGCATTACGGAAGTGGGCGTAGTGGCAGTGCAGCAGGAGCGCGGCAGTGCTGCAGAAGGAACGGTTCCTCTTACAATGCAGCGAGCAGCAACTGCAGCTGGAGCTGGACAGGCGGATGGCGTACCATTAGGCTGCTTGTTTCCTGGTGTCGCTGCAGTGGCAGCAGATGATGGTACGTTGCTCTTTAGCACCAGCACCAACAACATATACTTCGAGAGACCCGTTGCAACCGCGAAGGCATTTGGGGCACCTGAGTCCGTGGGGGCCCCAGGGGCGGCCCCGGGAAGGTATTTTCGGTCGGCCCTTTTGGGCGGGGTAGACGCTCGTGGGGAGTTACGAGTTCTGGGGTGTAAGTACAGCTCAGAGCGACTTCTGCAGAGGCCTATGCAGCAGCGGCTGCAGCAATGGCAGTGGGGTCTGCCCCGCATGGAGAGATTGATTGAAGGTTATGTGCATAAGGTGCCGATTACAGGCAAAGAGTGGGGCAACTACCACTCCAAGAAGCGTTACTGGAAGCGCATGTTCTGATGAAGTAACACCGCCCAAGCTGCAGCAGCAGCTGCTGTACGTAGGGCGCTGCTGCTGAAGCTAGACGCTTGTGTTAGGATTATGTTGATGTGTGTCGTTCACCACAAAAACGCGTTAGCGGCGACAGCACGACCAAAGACGTGCACCAAACACCCTCAACAACAGCTGCGCCAGGCTGGGCCCTAGAACCGACGCAAGCCTACTTCTGTTGAGCGTTCACTAGCGTGCTAGCTAGCTACAATGGCAGCTAGCTAGCCTCCCAGTTAGCTAGCCAATCTACAACGGTGCTGGCATAACAGCTTGTGGACGCGACGTAACTAGCCAGTTAGCTAGCTAGGTCGACGCTTGCGGACGCCCCATGCAGGCGTCTCACCGTATATTTTGAAGGAGGCTTATTCATGCCTAGGGGGGTTGCGGGGGAAAGGGGATGCATCTGCTTGTGTTGTTCGTCAGTCTCTTTTTCTCCTGCCCTAGAAACTCTGCCCTATCGTCGCCTGTTTTCGAATTGTTTGTGTTCCTTTCCATCTCTGTTCTTCCCTTGCACGGGTCTACGCTTGCGCAGCTATCCTTATGCTTGTGTAGACCTGACTGTGTATGCTGGTGAGTGTTGCAATCCTCTGCGATTCCACTCATACGAAATGCATGCGCCCCAATGTTCCTCCTTGGCCCTCTTCGGGTGCTACCGTCAAAACCAGCATCTACTCAGTACAGCACAAACAGTTGCTTTCCGTGTGTACCCTTTTCTCTGCCGTCAAAGTCCGATTTTGTTTACAGTATCTTCAGTGATATGGGCGTGAACGTCCTTTGCTAACTGTAGTTCTGTCCTGTTAAGTCTTGTCGTCGGCAGCTTTTCGCTGTGCAGAGTGCTGCCTAACTTTCGGTGTACTTCCGTGTTCTCGTGTGGATACATTTGGCACTTGGATCGTTGCCTAGGCCTACTCCTATTTTCGTTGCCCCTTGCATATATATATTAATAATATATATGTGTAATTATCTATATATACATAGTGGTTGCTCTAAATGGCATTTCCATCCCCTCCACCTCTCCCCCGGTGATTTTCAGCACCGTTTCTATCCGCTGCACCTGCTATTCTCAATCGTTCTGAGCATATTAAAAATGATAGTTTATGTATAGGCGTCCCGGTTCAGCTTTACGCTTCGTGGATGCTAATCTGGGGAAATGCCGCAGTTTTGCTGCTGGTCATGTGAGCTCAGTTTGGGAGCCTGAGGGTCTCGGTGCGAACGGGTTCGAATCCAAGCTTGGTGTAGATGTGCCGTGCGTTTTCTTTCTCGACAGTGAGGTCTATTCTTCCTAATCCAAGTTGTTCTTTGGCGAACTGTAGTACCGCCTTGCACATAGCCGTCCCTATGCCCTGACCCCTGTATTCAGGATCAACTATCACCCTCTCCAGCCGCCCGTCTGCTGCGCGGCCCAAGTGCGGCATTACGTACACTTCGCAAAACCCACAGAGCTGACCCTCAGCCAGCCCCTTGAGCGCACACCCGTTTGCCCCGTTTGTAGCAGCAGACCCTTCCGCTGCAAGACCATCCGTAGCACCAGCTGCAACGAAGCAGCAGAAGGGCACGTACGTCGGCAACCGAAGTACCGACGATAGGTGCGGCTCCTGCAGCTGCTCCTGGCAACGGCTCACCAGCGGCAGCAGCGCCCGAACATCTGGATAGTCCGCTGCTTTCATTCTTCGGACAATGAAACTTTTGCTGCCCAGCGAAAAACACAGGGGATACTCGCCTGCAGATGCATTGTCGAGCCAAGGGCACACAACAGATCGTGGTCCTGGGCTCGCCATTCTTCGGCAAACTTGTGTTTCTTCTGCACCTGTTGCTGCGTGTATATTCCTGCCGCCGTCAGTGGCCTTGCAGCCGGAGGCGCGATGTCTGCTTCGGAGTCACCTGATGCTCCTAGACCTCTTCCTCTCACTTGATACCAGCAACTGGTGCTGCTGTAAACGTGTGGTGATGTTGCCGCTGCGTGCATGCGTAGTTATCCTTCTGTGGTGTGGGGTATGCAGACGGTCTGCGCCAGTGGCCCTACATTTGGGTAGCTGGGTTCTCTGGCTGCATATGGCGCATTCCGTGTTAGTTTATGGCTTTTTAGCTGCAAACGTACACAAGGGAAGGGGAACAGAGCTCAAAGACACTGCAAGGGGGTCGTCTCGCCTCCGAGGAGCCCTCTGTCTGTCGCGGGCAGGTGACGGTAGGCAGCAGTCTTGGGGGAAACAGGTAAAATCGAAAAGTTTTGTGAAATGAATTAATTATAATAAAAGGGTTCTAGTTTTAAGAAGATACGGGTGAGCAGGTATAGCTGACAACATCACTGGCTGGTAGCCAGGCGCGTCAGGCATGCACAACGCTACATCCCCGAGGTGAAGCCACAAAAAGTAAGAACGATACAACAAAGACAAACAACCAATGGCTTAAAGCTTATTTTCCGGCATTGCGACATTTTTGTCTCCGTAGTTACGCTTGTTTCTCCCCCGCACTAATAAACCGCTGCAGCGAACCAGGGTTGCCCGCTGAACACTTCGGTTATTCCCAGCGAATCTGCATGCGCATACAGCAGAGGATATCCACTTAAAGCTATTTTTGCTTGTGTATACGTGTACAAAAACAGGCTTTTTCTGTATTCAAGTACATTTATCAATGGTACGGGGCCGAAGCCTTCGTACAGGGATGTCAATTGTAACCCAGTCAAAATAAAGTTGGCCAGCGATTCTGATGGCTAGTATAGGCGATCTGCATACAAGCAGACACCTTCAACAGTTGCCTGCAATCGTAGCGCGCTCAGTTGCATCTGCTTGCACGCGGCACTGTCCTGCGCCATCGGCTGTAGCAAGGTGGGTTGCAACTCTCGCCTGAACGGTTCCTCATTCACTGGTTGGGGAGCTTGGGGCCGTTGCTCCCAGGATGTCTTGTCCCTTCTGATTTTGTTCAGAAACAATTAACCAATACTTCCCTGAAGCATTTTGGATCTACAGCAGCTCGCATCGCACCCTTGATAACAGTGAAGCCTCTCGCAACAACAGTATGTAGCTAGGACTGCAGGAGATATTTATACACACCCATGGGTTTGCGTTTATATGCAAATGCAGGATGCTAAAGGGTTTGTCAGTACTCACTCCTTCCTAATCTTCAACGTTCTGTGCGGCATTCGTTTGTGCTTTGGTCGTTTTTTGGGTGCGCCTGCATCTTGGGATGCCTCGCGTACAGTACTCTTCCTTAACATTGCCTGTTCTAGCTTGGAACTGCCTGCCTAAATATAAGTAGTGTATTTTTACGTCAGTGTGAGCTCGATACGGATTCGTACGCATGACTCCTTGCGGGATTGCCTTGCAGCAAGGACGCAGCAACAGGCGCCATATCACTGCCTCTCCTCCCCAACTCAGAGCCCTTTTCCGACGTGCATAGGATTCTTCGGAACTTTCGAAGAGCACAGCCACTTCAGGGGGGAATTGTATTTTAGCAGTGAGCCATCTACTCATAATAGTGATGCTGCTTAGACAAACTAGCACCCATAGGTCATCAGGGCCAGTTCGTGCATATGGCACCACTTCCGTAATTGGCATGCCTTACGCACAGTACTCTGTAATGATATTCACCAGCATAGGGAGGCGCAAGGGTGCGTTGCGAAGAAACATGGGGAGGCAAATGCCGACGACAGGCAAGACTATATACGTACACCATCAACATAAATTACTTTTCACCGTAAATTACGCATGTCCGTTTTATATTGGCCACTTAACGTACCTCCAGAATAGTGACTGATTCGCAAACAATTTCCAACCATGGTCGATGGGCGGTGAAAGGTTACCATTGAGAAAATACTCTGCGATACAGCGGGAACGGGCACACCAATTTGCAACAAACGCAGCGGATGCTGCACCTGTTAAATACGAAGCATGGGGTGTACGCCAATGTGCAAGAGTGTAAAGAAGCAGGTGGGTGCTTCAAACCTGGACGACGAGGGCATCGATCCCCCTGCCTCTCGCATGCTAAGCGACCGCTCTACCATTTGAGCTAGACGCCCTGTCGAGTCACCTGAGCCCCAACTCAAATATTTCCCAATATACGATCGGCTTGGCCGGCATCCAGGGGAACATTACCTCCTGTAGTGCTTTAGCCAGCAGTATAGTGAGTTTGAATACCACTTTCTAATGAAACGTACACTCAACCTTCCTAGATTGTGTTGTTTTGTGCAACACCTGGTGGTGTAGTAGGTGCCTGAATTCCCACCCAATTTTTCTTTCTGGTGGGCCTTCACCGTAGCTGTTTACCTGTGTATATAGGGTATATGTTTGTGGTCGTGTGTTCAGGTTTGTGAATTACGTTATATGTTTGTGGTCGATTTGCCCAGGTTTGTGGGTGCTTGTATGCGGGTTCGAATACCACTGAAGAAGTAGGTACTCCACTATGGGCAAAGGCGGAACAGTATGAAAACATCAGCAGCAATGGAAACGACATTGTTCGCAACTGTATTCGAGTTAATATTAGAGTACCTGGAAGTAGGCACAAACGAATTCTTGTGCCAGTATATCGGACCCGCTCTCTGCAGTGGACGACGAGGGTATCGATCCCTCTACCTCTCGCATGCTAAGCGAGCGCTCTACCATTTGAGCTAGACGCCCTGTTGGGTAACCCAGGTCCCATATATTACTACGGCAACATGCGATCATACTGCACCTAAGACATGCCTGTACACACACAGGCAAATCATTCCTTCAGGGGAAAATGCTTTTACCTTCTTCAGTAGAATAAGAGTGCATAAGAGCACACGCCAGCCCGAAATGGAACAGAACTCTATGGCGAGGACTCCCGCCACTCCTCTCTCGGTTGTGCTGGTAGACGACTGACCAACATTCCATAGTGTCTTCTGCAGCAAATGCTGCATTTGTAGCTCCATCAGCCAGATAATTATATCGAAAAACATGTAGTCGGCCCAAGTCGAACAACAGTAGCAAGTAGCGATACCAGTGGTCTGCCTGCGTCAGCCTCAGGCCTGATATGCTTTTAAGGCACTCGCGCTATAGTTGGTGACTCCTCTCAGCTTTAAAAGAAGTATACACAAACCGGGCGGCGAAACAGTTGGTAGCCCACACCTTATTCAGCAATGGAAATCAAGCTCTCCTCCGCGTATGGAGGAGAGTTTGGTGTTTGCAAAGCAGACGGCTTTGTGTGTTCGATGGCATGTGAGGGATTGAACAGTTGCATAAAGACAAACGAAACGGCAGATGAATAATAACATAAGGGGAGGTGTGGAGTGGATCTTCAGTGCGAAGAAAAGAGTTGTCTGCTGAGTTTCACAGACTGGCATGGACAATGGTGACTGCAGCACATAAACGTTGCGAAGCTCCACAAAAATGGCATGTGTAATTCTATGGTAGGTAGGAAGTCTTACAATATTTGTACATATATGGAAACAATGCACAATCGTGAGGCCATTCCCTACTTGGATATGTGTAAGTTACAGCCTGGCAACTTTCGCGGTAATCACTGTTGTGGCTCCTGCCGAATGGTCCACGCCGAACCACGAAGGTCCAACTTCGAATTGCTTCTTAACCTTGTTTAAGAGCCTTTTACAGACGAAGTGGGCAAAATGGACTCATTAGATCTAACCTCACAGAACGCATGTGACCTGTTGGGGGAGTAGCCCCTGGCTGACTGCAGTGCTTGGCACTACAATGTATCGGGTTTAGGCCTTCGAAACAGTATGAAGAGTAACACAGTTAGTTAATTAGGTTTTCTTTATAAATCCGAAGCAATCGGTTGCCGATCGCTTAGCGCCTTGACAATGGGGCCCGGGTACAGCTCGCAACCGTGGTGGTACACCAGCGGGCCCCGTCTTAGGGTGCTGCAGGCGGCTGAGGCAGAGAGACTGATTGGGAGAGACGTCTATTTTTCTTTAGACCTCCCTTTTTGAGTCGAATCTCTGATACGGAATAGATCTTAGTACGATATAGGTAGCGTAGGCTGGATATTTGTGTCTACACGACTAGGTTTCTGACGGGATGCATGTAGCGCTACACTGACGGTCCGGCTAGGTAGTTGAGGTCGGGCGTTCCAGCAGCTTCGTGAGGAACGCTAAGTTTGCTCTCTGCAGTAAACCATTAGGGAAAAGTGACTTTTTTAGCATGCAGATTACCATGACGACACCGTCTGAATACATTGACCAACTGTGGAGGGAGGCAGTTGGTCTTGGTGTCCAACCGACAGAATGGTCCCCCCAGTACAAGTGGAAGGATTTGATTCCAAACTTCTGTTTATTTATTCCCCAAAATCCAGCAGATCTGCCAGTGGAGAATAGGCGGAAGTTATGTTCCGAACCAACCAAATTGCCGTACTTTGCTTTCCTGCGTCGCGAAGGGTGCCACAGAGGATACTGTCCGTGCCGTCAAGAAATACTCCAGGCAAAGATGCATTTCTTCGGTAAGATCCCTTAGATAACACCAAGAGTTATTCGTTTTTAACCGTCTGACCCTGGAATGAAGCCTTTCTTACCTTCGCTGTAGACACACTGTAGAACCGGAGTTTGAGACGCACAAACCAATTTAGACTCGAGCAACCGCATTTTGAAACGAGCAAATCCAAGTCCAAGCCATTGCCAAACAGCTTAACTATCCTTTGATGTGGCACATATGGAGGGCATGATCGTTAGACGATGCAAATTGTAAATCCTTGCACTTAAACTCTCGCCTTCCATCCTTGCCTCCTGTTTGTTGCCGGCTCGTGTTGCTACAGAAGACGTCGACGAGAACCCCTTTAAGATTGCCAAAAATGAGATATTTGTCGAAAGTTTAGAGGATCTGAAAAAAATGATAGCGGATATCACGAACGACAGTGAGCTGTTTTGCTGCTGTGGTTTTCTGGTTGCTTGTTGTCTGCTTCTCTGCTTCTCGGCGCTATCGCCTCGTTGCTTAATTATCCTTGGTTGTCACTTTTTGTTGTATATTGTTAACGGTTCTTTTTGCTTGGCCTTGGGGCTTCTCGTCCTTGCTGGGTTTTTGCGAATGCACTGTAATCGTCTATATTTTCTGCTTATTCTTGTCGCTTGCTCCTCATGTTTTTCCGTGTGTACGAATGCATGGATCTGCATCTCAATGTCCACCCTTCCGCCAGGTGTGCGACATCCCTGTGCTTGCCCAGTGCATGTGCTTTTGACCTTTGGCACCTGATGCCTGGAGTGTCTCTACACAAGCGTGAAACTGCGTTAATCAGCCGAAAGTTTACATAGAGATTGGTGCGCAGGTAAATGAATGTGTAAACGTACACGTGTAGATGTGCGCATCTCCAAAGATACACCTGCCAAACCACTCATACCCTTTAAGGGCGTAGGGTCGAAGGAAAGGGTCCAAGGTGGGGATTTCGGGCTATGTGTGCGGACTATTTCTTGAGAGAAATGCAGCGCTGTCGGTATTGACGTGGAACATCATCACCTTACAAGCTACCGGGGCTTAACATGCCTCATTCAGCTGAGTACAGCTGATGAAGTATATGTAATTGATACTTTAAAGCTGTTTGATCATCTGCACATTCTGAATGCTATAACTACAGACCCCACCATTGTCAAAGTTCTTCACAACGGCGACAACGACATCGCGTGGCTGCAGGTAACCAACACCCAGTTGCATGCACGTGTGTTGCTCGTACTGCGTGTAATTATTGCTCCCCGGTCTTATTTTGAGATTTCCAACCTTCGTCGAATGGTTGCTGAGGGGAAGAAATTAACACGATCGCCATGGGGTTTGGTTCAGAATTTGGTGAGGTCGGTAACAACCACTTGTCTTTGGAAGTATTTGCCCGATTTCTAGCTTATGCTATATTGTATTCTTCACAGGGAAGATTATTGTAAGACACACGCACGGTGACTACAATAAGTTAACGTGAACGAGCGGCTGAATGCGATGAAACGTGTTTCAGGGGGAGGCTGTGCTATGGATAGGGCGTTATTTTCCCCACACGGTTACATGTACTGCTGTATCAGGCTGAACAGTCGATTAAACGCGATGTTGAGACGTATTTAGTGAAGACATGTTCTATATTGCGTAGGTGTCCCTTTACAGTTGCAGAGAGAGTACTCGTGGGGGAATTGGTGGCTTGAGATAGGGGGTATTTCATGCAACAGCAAGAATGTGTTGGGGTGAATACCATTCATACGGCGCAGACGGACACAGCAGAACCAGCGGTTGCCAGCTATAATTTCATGTGTGCCCATGTATTGGTGGCAAATACACACATGTGGCACGCATATTGGCGACAACGGCGAGCACGTAGACGCTTGCTATACCTCCATCCAAATAGGTACAACACTAACGGAAAAGACCAAATGTGGATGTTCAGTACGTGCACTGCATTTGTTCCGCTTCCACAGCGGCGCCGGTGTGTAGGCATCATGGCAACTGTAGCCATTCCAGGTGCGTGCACATATCGTGTCTGCATACTGCAGCGAGACTTCAACGTCTTCCTTGTCAACGCATTTGACACCGGAAAGGCTGCCAAGTATCTGCACATCCCGGGAGGCACCTCCCTGAAGAATATTCTTAAACGGGAATTCAATGTAATAAAAAACGACGAGATGAGCAGATGTAACTGGTCCCGCAGGTACCTCGTCAGTTTTGCACTCTAGGTTTCACTGGGGCTAGGCATTTTTCAACATTACTCAAATGGTTGATCCCTTCGGGTGCAGAGGATCTTGAATGGTCTCAGTTTGTTTTTACATCGTCGAAGAGAATAGAGCGGCAGATTGCTTGAGCATACGATTGAGAATTTCGAGTTTGGGATTTGCTTTTGAGATGGGCGTTAGGCGATATGCTCAGTTGCGGGCATTAGGGGAGCTATGACTGTCTGCTGGGGAGTACATGAGCTTTCCCTGTTACCAGCTGGTTGCACTCTTCATTTAGGGTTTTAACATACTGAATTGGGGATTCAGGTTCTGCGCGTAGTGGGCTGGTGTAACGGTTTGCCCACAGGCCCTTGACATGCGAGATGCGGAAGTACGCGGTAGAGGACGCTCGTTACTTGCTGTGTCTGTATTACCGCTACGCCCGTAAACTCTCAAAGTGAGTACGGACTGTACAGATACCTTGCCTATGCCGGCGGACGCGGATGACGAAGAGGCTTTTGCATCTGTAGTGACTAGTGAAGAGTGCCACGTACTCCACCGTGTAACACTCGCGACACTCCAGTGCAAGCTCCCATCTGCTACTGCTCTGTTTCCTTTGTGCGCTCTTCTCTATGTCATTTTGCGTTCTTGTCTGCTCTGTTCGCTGATCGCTCTATTCGCCAGGTTGGTCGTATTGTTCGGGTCTTCGTCTCTCTGTGGGTCACCTCAGTGTATGCTTTTTCCTGTGAGCGTGCATGCCTTCATCTGTACGTGTGACGGCTTACCTATTTCTCGTGTACCTTTTTCTGCATTTTCTGCGTATCGTTTTCCACTAGTGTATCTGTGAATTTGTTGCAACGTCCTGTGTGTGTGCTTAATTGATCAATGTTTACTGCACCCACAATTTTCTCCGTGTGTGCGTTTCAACACATGCATTTCGTACCTGCGCATCTGCATGTCTCACCTGCTGTACCTCTTTTGGGTTTCCCCTGCGTGTGTTCGTACTTTTGTTTATTCGTAGCTGACTTCATGCCTAGTCCCGCGTGGGTTGTTCCGCAGGAGCAAAGTACATCAACAACGTTCCTATTGATTCGCCGTACACGTAAATGGGAATGCTTCTAGGCGCTCCGCATTTGTTTCACTGGGTCGTCTCTGTATCACGGGCTGTTGTGTACATTTTGCTTATTATTTGCTCTGCTTTTCTGTGGCGTTTCTCATTTGTTTGGGTGTGCTGTTGCCTCATCATGGCTTTGAGGTTGCACCGATTTCAGCGACAGACATTCTTTGGGTTTGCTGCTTCCTTTGTACGCCCCACTGTCGCCAGGCTTTCCAGTTTATTTCAGTTATTGTGCCTCATCGTGGTCGGCCTGCGCTTCTGTGCGTATGTCGCTGTTAGCGTTCTCCATGTCTCCTTGCTGAATGAATGTTTTTAGTAGCAATGAGAGAAGGATAATGTGACCCGCCATGCACTACCTATGCATCCATGTCGCAGATATGGAGTAATGCATGTTCAGCATAATTAAACTCCATATGCGGTATCCGAATGAGATAAAATCTAGCGTAAAAGCAATACACACCTCAGTCGATGTGGGGGTTAGACCATGTTTGGCGTTTGCAGACAGGCTCGAAACTGCTGGAAGAAGACGTAAAAAAGATGCTGGCCAAGCCATTTGTGTTTACTCATTATAATCTTGAAAGAGACTTTTGGAAGTGCTCCGGAGGAATGTCCTGGAAAGAAGACGACGTTCGACGGATTCTTTTGGTAAACGCGTTCACGGGCAGCACGCGAAGGCACAGAGCTGTATAGAACAGGAAACGTGTAGCCCGGATTAGCAGGCATGGCGTTTATAAGTCAGTTTGAACTCAAACAACGCACGCGCCCTACTTTAGCTGGCACTGATAGACCGGAGCAGGTAGACTGATAGATGCATGGAGGCAAATACGCGTGCAGGTAGATGCGTGTGCGGGCGTAGAGATACAGCCGGGCTTATTCTAGAGAGGTAGACTAGCGTATATGGAGACCCGTAGAGAAGTGCAATACTGCTCACAGAGAGTTATCACACACTTATGCGCACAGACTAGCAAAGGCAGATGGGACCGAATGGGCCAACAGCTAGGAACTTGAGAAAAAAACAACACCAGCAGATAAGAAGGGATGAACAGGGACAGTTTGAAAGGCAGGAACCCTATAATTACGTTTAGTGGTATCGCCATTGTCGCGTGTCCTTTGACTGCACATTTCACCTAGTACGTATTTCTACAACGTGCCACTAACCGAAGACCCTTTTGAATCATATATCCAGAGCCTAATGCTGAGCACTTAAGGATTGGGGTTTAAGTCGCGATCATAAGGCCGACACACTTAGCCCTAAGCCCCTGCACCGGAGAGCTGCACCACAGTAAGAGAGCAAATATGTGTAACTAGCTATCAACTTCCTCTTCTAGACAGCGGCGAGGGGAGCAAGCTTGGGAAGTGTACCTAGAGTAAATGAACGAGTAGGAGAACTGCGATACTAGTCAGAGAACACTATTGAAGGAATACAATTATAGCATGTTGAAGAGGTACAGCACATATCTGTATCTCTCTGCCTTTCTGCTGATGCAGCGATACGTATTGGCGTGGCGGGATATTCGAAGTCGGTCTGTGGACTGGTCTCGTGGGTATTTTCTACCAATCGACTATCTAGGTTCTTTTGTCGAGGAGGTGAGCTGTTGTGTAAGAGCAACACGGATTGATACGAAGCTAACTGATGTGAACATCAGAGTCATTCGCGCAGGCATCAGCGACTGATCCCTGTGTATAGTAATGCCGTACTGCGTAAAGTGGGTTTTACGGGGAAGTCCTGTATGCAGTGTCTGACGCAAAGCTGTCTGAAGCGGCAAAGCCCCCAGAGGCGCATTCCAGTGCCTCTAGGGGACTCAGCCCCGTGACATTCGTGTATTAACAGCAGCATTGTATAAACAGGCGGGGCAAAGCCCGCATTCACGTAAACGCCACGACGGATAGACGCATTTCGAAGCTCTTAAACCCAGCACAAAGTGTACGAGGACACATCCTCTGTAATGCCTTCTTTGTGGTCTTAGGCTTGCCGCTGCCAGTCAGGGGGACCTATCGCACGTCGGCTGAACACAAAGCTAGGTGAGCAGCGCATTGGAGATTTCTCTACGGAGCTCGACATGATCGTGAAGAAGACCCTAGCTGAACATGAGAAACACAGCACAGAAGTGAAGCGCGAAACCGCAACTTTAATCGAAGCGCCTCGCATTTAGAGGCTGAGAATTTCAAGAACGGCTGCAAGACAGCTGCAGCGCGTCCCCGCACTGGGAATGCTCGGCATTGTATCTGTCCTCCCAGACTTTGCTGGGTGCAGTTTGAGGGAGTTGTTCTCAATTGGTTTGTTCATGGCAGTCGCATATGTGCTTGGATAACCAAAAGCTGCCTGTATACCTGCCACGCTCCAGAGGGACAAAGTTCCTACTCGGGGGATGGCTTCATTTTGTGCCGATACCGTATTAAAAGAGGAGGGTAGAACATCCACAAGGATCTTCTTGATGGATCTGCTTCAGTTTGGATTTGCACGGTGACAGTGCACCTTGTGGCAGTCTGCGGGCCTCTTCACTTCATTGCTTGTCTGTGTTTTGGCGTGGTCTCGCCTGTCTTTGCACTTACTCTTTTCTTTGCCTAGGGTTTGCTCTAACGCTCTAACCGGCGTTTCCCCATGACAGCGTCTATTGAATTGCGTACGTCAGTACGTCTGTACTTTCCCACCTGACGAGTTGAACAGACCTACCGCAAACGAAGGCCACACGAAGTCTTATTGTGCATGCCGCCCTTCAATTTTTCTCTCCCTTACGCACAAGATTTTTTTAACATATCTCACCTCTTTTCTACCTGTGCGAAGGCCCAAATATATGCAGATTGTGAAACAGCACAGAGTACAGATAGCCGTCAGGCATGTGTCAAGCAGTACCATCAGCCGCTTCTTTGCGAAGTCTAGGTCGGTGTGTGGAAGACGAAGGATGGGTGTGCAGCTGTGAACAGCTGGTATGGAGCAGTGGAGCAACCAGGTAATGCAATCACTCAGTAGTTTTTTCTGGGCTTCCTCGGCTCCACACACACACAAACAGGTGCGGTGTGTAGCTACGGGGACCGAACAGAGAAGACTTCAGCGGAGGGACGTCCAGGTATATTTTTCTGGTTCATTTCTGACGAATGCTTGTGAATGTTAAATGTAAATGGAGATGATTATCGGGTCTCTCTGGGTCTTCCTACGAATCACGGGGGTGGTTGCATATCCGGCAAACACTTCTCAATGGTTAACAGGGAGGGTGTAGACGGTTGATTCAACCACACCGAACTTCAACACCAAGGGCGCCTCGACAGGTCTGCTGCTGATTCGACAATATCTTAAAGAATCCTGCTTCCAGTTATATAAGGGGTTATCTAATGAACATTTTAAAATTGCGCTATAATTCGCAACAGACTATTCGACTACTAATTTACCAAAATTTCTTCCGCCGGGAAACCACACAGGCATATACTTGGAGATTGCATGAGGGACGTCTTCGGCACAATACTCCTTCGCCTGTTGACCGTATACCCCTGAGACAGGGACGAAAACATGCGGACGATTTTTGTCTACATACAATATCAATATTTGTTTAAATACACGTATATGGAGTGGTCCCAACCGGTTTCGAACCGGCGACCTTTCGGTTATTAGCCGAATGCTCTAACCAACTGAGCTATAGGGCCTGATCTCCCTCCTTAAGGCCAAGCAATCAACCAGAACAGTTTCCAACAATAGGCCAGCTGGCGTCCTCATCAGTCAACATACATTTGGTTACGTCTCAGACGAAACCCAAGAAAGTCCCGCACCCCTGTAGAACGAAATGCATGGTACGAATCTGAAAGTAGAACCGGTGCGCGCAGCTTCTCAATACGCAGACCTCATGAAGACATATAATGTGTACTTACAAATCACTGGCCAAGGCCCCGCATGACTTCTCTATTTTACCACACGGAAATGTCGGCCAACCGAGCAACGTAGTCCTCATGCTACTGCTATTCTGGCTATTGTTCTTTGCTGCCTTTCATGCCCGTGGGTGGCTGTGAAGGGCCCCTTACCACAAGGGAGCACATGAGCCATCCCTTATACGCCGAGCATTGTGACACTTCCCTGCAGAAGACGCAACGCAGCTGAGGCATGTGCGTGCTTGCCTCGCTGGGCCTCCCTTACGCTCTACTCCAAACAGCCAGATCCCTAATATATGCTGAGCCATCCGCAAACTAACCGCTGAACTGTATAAGGGAATAACACACTGCTGGCGTTGCTGCTGCGGACCTAGCAAGGCTTAACTGCGTCTCTCGAACAACAAGAAAATGCGACGTCCTTCGCACTTACGCCTTATCACACGGCCATTCAGAAGGGAGTAGGATAAGAGACCGGGAGGGCAGGTGACATCCATGGGACGATAGCCCGGACGCAGCAAACACGGAGCATCAGAAAAGAGCAGGCTAAAGGTGCAAGAGCCGATACTCACGCTATCTGCATAGAACACTTGTGAAGGCCTCAGCGTCCTCATATTGTTCCACTGACCCACTCGGGGTCCTCCATAAAAGCGGATTGTATATTACGCCGATAGTATCTTTTTAGCGCTGTGCATGTACTCCCACAAATGCTTCCAAAATCTACCCTATTGTGCACAGGAGTCCTCTAGAACGCGTGGGTACATATTTGTGTACATATATCTAAGGCACGCGTATCCCCACTGTAGTGAAGTAATCAAAAAATTACAAGCAAATAAAATGGCCAGCAGCAGCAGCAGCTCTTGCAGCAAATTTGGGAGAGCGGCCCTTTGCCCCGGCAAATCTGTAATAGTGTGTTGGGTGTTTGGCGCCGATTGTAATTAATTGGGAATTCGGCATTATCGTGGATTTATTGTTGTTGTGTACTCTTTCTAACAATATATTCCCTCATATTTTTGTTTATTCCTGCATTAAGACAGAGAAAACATCCTTCTCTGCCGCATGCATGATTATGCGTTTCAATCATTCTGCATTCTTATTAGTAATATATTCTCGTGAGTTGTTTATTTAGACTGTGTGCTGTTTTGTCGTTCTTCCGAGGTCAATCCCCTCGGTATTTAACGATTACTACTTTAGTGTTTGTGTAGTCGTCAAGACAGAGAACAGATCCTTCTCTGCCAAATCCTGAGGATTTGCATCCCCCAAAGGGAATTTCACAAGAAGAAATAACTCCTGAATTAATTCCCACCATGCCTGCTTGCATGCGTTTTGCGACCCTTAAGGCTCTACTCAGATCACGAGTAAAGAAATAGGAAGCAAGTCCTGCTTCTGTTGAATTACATAAACGCATAACCTCCTCCTCGTCTTCGAAATCATATAAACAAACAATTGGAGCAAATAACTCCTCTGCACACACACGAGCATCAGCGCTAATCCCCCGACAGTCCAACACCGTCACTGGAAAGAAATAACCGCCGCTGTTGCCACTCTTGCTGAGGTTGCTGCTGCTGTTGCCACTGGTGTTGCTGCTGCTGTTGTTGCCGAGAAGGAGTTTGGCTCCCTTGTTGCATGCATCTGCAACGAGGCTTTGTGCGCGCTCGACAGCAGCGGGGTTGATGAGGGGTCCCACAGATACACCAAGTTGCCTGCCGCAGCCAACTTTCTGCTGCTTAAAGAGACGTGTTGCTTGGCGTGCAAACTCATCAAAGACGCTGCCATGTACGTACACCCGGTTGGCACTGACGCATGCCTGACCAGAGCAGCGCAGCTTTGCTGCCAGCAGCCCCAAGACTGCCTCTTGTAAGTCTGCATCTTCGAAGACAACAAAGGGAGCGTTGCCTCCTAACTCTAACAGCAGTCGCTTGGTTGTTGATGCGCACTGTCTGTACAGATGGCGCCCCACAGCTGTCGATCCTGTGAAGGACAGAACTGCAACAGCGTCATCTGCTGCAACTGCAGCACCAAAAGCAGCAGCACCTGCGCGACACGAAGGTACGACGTTCAACAAACCAGCAGGAAGGCCTGCTTCTCGTGCTGCTGCTGCTAGGGCTAAAGAAGAGAGAGGGGTTTCTTCTGATGGCCGCAGCACACAAGAGTTGCCTGCAGCAAGTGCTGCAGCTGCCTTACGAGCAGCCATAGCAAGAGGGAAATTGAAGGGTGTAATAAGCGCACAAACCCCCAATGGTTCCTTCAACGTGTACTGCAACTTGCTGCTCCCGCTACCGCTGCTGCTGCTGGTGCTGCTGTCTGCTGCAGGTATAACGAGGCCGTTTAGTCGCCGTGCTTCTTCTGCACTCCAACGAATATAAGAAGCTGCATACAGCACCTCTTGCCTGCTCTCATGGATTGGCTTGCCGCTCTCTAAGGTAATGAGCTGCGCTAACGATTCTTTCCTCTCCTCTATAAGCCGATGCCACTGCAGCAACAAGTTGCTGCGGAGCAGCACCGAGCTGCCACCCCACCCGGGCTGCGCTGCTGCTGCAGCACTCACTGCAGCACGAACCCAGGCAACACCCAGGTTCGGGGTACGGCCTATCACCTCCCCGGTACTAGGATCCCGCACAAACACATAGCGATCAGGGCCCCCACACACGCTGCTGCGGCTACTGTTGTTGTCACTGCTGCTGCCGCTGCTGCTGCTGTCGGCGGCGGGATGGGCAGCACCCAACGGGTCGTACGGGTCTCGCACGAGCTGAGACCCAACAATGGCAGGGGTCACCTCGTGGAGAGAATCTGAAGCCTGCGTTGCAAGGCCCCGTCTGCTGCAGCTGCTGTAACTGCAGCAGCGCTGCGTGGGGGGCCCCTTGAACAGCTGCGCCGCAGCAGCTGGAGGGGCCTCGCGAGCGGCAGGTGCAGCTGGAACGGCAATTATTCGCAGGTTTTCTTTGAAATTCAATATATTTGTATTGTTTAATAGGATATATTTATTTGTTCTTCCTAAACATATTCTGGACAAGGGCGTCAGACCCCTGCAAGCTGCAGGAGGGCGGAAGCGCATGTTGAGTCGGCTGCAAACAAGCAGCAAGAAAACTTCCTTAAGAACAATATTTTGTTTAATATTTTGTCGTCTTCGTGATTTTAATCAATTAAATAAACAAAAACATACAAGAAGGAAAGATCCAAAACTTCATCCTGCATCAGCGCGGCCTGCGCTGCAACCGTCATGAGGCTGCAACACTCACCAGCTGCTGCTGCTGTTCCAGGAGCAGCTGCAGCTGCAGCTGCAGCAGCAAGTTGGCGCAGATGTTTCCCACTCTTGTCAGTCCTTCTTCTCTACATTTAGTTGAACTGTACACACAAAATGTAACTGCTAAGGTACTGGAGAGTCTCAACACACTACCCATTCCTTAGCCGTCCCCCGTAACTATACGCGTTTACAGCTAGCATAACCTGCACGAGTAAATTGGTAGTTAAAAAATGAATCTTACGCCGTACGTTGTAATGCATGTGCAATACAAGGTACTCGTAACAACATAAGACTAGCTGCAGTGTGTTGCATACTTGTGGGGTCACTTACGGTAATGCACAACAACGTATGGGGGTATAGAGAGCAGATAACTGGCATCAGGGCTTAAAAACGAGCCAAAACAGAATGCAGAAGAGACGCCTCTGTCTGCAGTCTCGGCAGGCTAGCAGTTTCAGGTGTATTGACGCCAAGAGGGGGGTCATAACCACCAGCTGTTACTGGCCCCACAAAATTGCGTCGTCGTACACTGCATGCGTTCTTGCTATTTAATTCTACGCTGCAACTGCATGCAGCTGCAAAGCTGCTACACGCAGCTGGACACATGCATGCATGCATGCATGCATGCATGCAGGCGACGGCTGCTGCAGCAACGTCAGTCGAAACATAAAAAACCTGCTGCTGCCGACCCTACCTCCCTGTATACGGTTAGGAGGAAGGGCCCTAAGGCACTGCAGCACAATACTGCAGCAACATGAGATGTTGCTGCTGCAAGGCAAAAAGAAAAAAGGCAGCAGCAGCAGCAGTTAAACCTGCTGTTGCCTTTGCTGCTGGTTCTAAAATATTTAGTATAGTGCACCTGCTGAGTGTCGTTGCAGCACCGCTGCAACAAAGAAATATTTAATGAGATTACAGGGGCCTCCCGCACCTGTACCCTCCATGCAGGTGTACGTCTGCAGCTGGAGTGTACGTACACCTCAAGAGGCAACGGGGGCCCTCGATAGCTGCGCATACAGCTCAGAGCGCACTGCAGCACTCAGGACGCCGTCATTAGCCCGCACCACCAGCCGCCCTCGGCCTTGATGCACCCCCGATCCCAGCTCAAGCCTGAGCAGCAGCAGCAATAGCAGCAGCAACGAATACTGTTAACGCGGTAGAAGGCACGTTCATGCACATATTGCATGCATGACGACTCAGAAAGCTCACCGGGCAAGGACAATTAGGCGATCGAAGGAGTGCTGCTGTTGCTGCTTCTGCTTTTCCTGTTGCTCTTCTTCCCCCTCCTCCCGCTGCTGCGGCTGCTGTTGCTGCTGCTGCATGTGCAGCCCCCGAGGCTGCTGCATGCTGCCCGCAACTGCCAATGTCTGTGCGTGGCCTTCACCTGCTGCAGCGCACAAGGCAAGAGCTCCACCCTACAGAAAGCAAACAGCAACAGCGGCAGCAGCAGACAGCACCTGAATTATGCTGGTCCAAGAGGAATGTTTCTTTGCACTGCAGCAGGTGCACCAAGAAAAGGAAAAGTCGCAAGCAAAGGCAGCAACGAGCAGCAGCAAGCACGACAGCAGCAGCAAGAACCGCAGCATCAAGAGCGGAAACGTCGAAAACAGCAGCAGCAGCAGCAGCAATGGGAAGCTTACGAGTTGGAGGCGGCGGACAAGGACAAGCATTGAGGCTTGCAGCTGCGAATGGAGATTAAGAACGCATGCAGCTGCAGATACACAAGGACACACAAAGGGAGACACAAATAAAAAGAAGAACATACAGCAACAAGCAGCCTCCAAGAGAGGAGACACGAGAGAGAGAGACAATAAACAATAAAAGGCATAAAAGATACAAAAAAGAATAAATAAGGAAGGAGACAAAGATACAATAAAAGAGACAAATGAACAAACAACACCACACAAAGGACAGCAACCCAACAATCCCCAACCCCCCTTCTTCTTTCTGCTGCCTGCATGCATACTGGATGCATAATGCATTATGCATGCAGTATGCATGCATGCATATATTATATATATTATTATTCAATTTACTTTCATTTAATACGAAGTTTTGTTTACACCACAGATCGAAGAATTCATCCGCATGCATTTGCTGCCCTTCAACAAAAGAAGAAAGAGAAAGAGGTAAACAAACCTCACGACGCCAAGGGGTTGCATCAGGCATTCTGCAGCAAATAAATAAATAAATAATAAATAAATAAATAAATTTAATTAATTAAACGAATTAACTAAGTGAAGAAATTATCAATAAATAAATAAACTGACTAACTGATTGATTGATAAATTGAACATAGACGAAAGAAACACAAGAAGGAGGGAGGAGAAAGGGAAAGAAATACATAAAACAAATTAAAGGGGAAATATAAACAAAGAATATAAACCAAGGAAGAAAAGAAATAAAAAAAAAGAAGGGGAAAATATAAATAAATGCTAAGCTGATGGATAATTTTAGGGTGTACAGCAGCTACAACTGCACGCATGCATGCATGCATGCTACATGTATAAACACATGTATGCGTGCATGCATGCATGCATGCACAGGGAAGCAGTATATTGGGGCTTACAAAAAGGAGACCCGCATAACTGGGCAATATTCAAAAGGTGCAACGCACTGCAGCAGCAGATGCTGCAGCAAAACAACAACAACAACAGCAACAGCAGCAACCACAATCTACCACAGCAGCAAACGGAGACGCAGCTGAAACGACAATGTCCCTGGAGCAGCAGCAGCAACAGCAACAACAGCAGCAGCAGCAGCAGAACGCACTTGTGCAACCTGCTCCCTTCCTCTGATTTGCTGCAGCTGCTGCTGCGGATCTTCGGGCTCCAGCAGCAGCCCTCCCTCCCGCGGCAGCAGCAACTCGCAGCAAAACTGCTGCAGCATGCTGCTTCTCTTGTTGCCGAAGTAAATACTAATGCGACCCCCTAAACCCTTTATTGCCTTCTGTATACCGATCTGAAGAAAACACCAGCAGCACCAGCAGCAGCACGTAGTACAGCAGCCGCAGCAGCAGAAAAAGGTAGCAGCAGCAACAGCATCCGCATCAGCTAACTCGTAGCTACAGTTGCATCTTATGTGCACGGCCTAAGATTAGCAATGCAAAGAGCAGCAACGACCGCAACAACAGCACACAGATAGCAGCAGCAGTACCAGCCACAACGGCAGCAGCAGCAGCAATACCTGCAAGGTCTCGTCCTCTAGCAGCACGCCGCTGTCAGTGAGAAGCAGCGGCAAGAAGCCCGTGTCCATGCATCTGGCTGCAGCAACGTGAGGCAAAGGACAAGCAGAATCTGTTGTTGTTGCTGCTGCAGACGCTGCTGCTGCTAAATCCTGTAATCCCGAATTGAGTCCGCGTTGCTGCAGCACAGCAGCACAGGAAGCCAGCACAGGAAGGCGCAGCAGCACCCCACATCGTCTGTTGTCCACAGTCCCTTTAGCTGCAACAGGACCAACAGCAACAGCAGAAGCAGCAGCAGCAACAACAACAACAACAGCAGCAAATAGACATACACTTGAGTGCCACACGGGAACATCCCCAGAAGCAAGCGGCTCGTCCACTGTGTCTGTAACAGACTCGACGCATGCAGTGCTGCTGCAGAGGTTATCTGCCATCCGCTGCTGCTGGTGGTGCTGCTGGTGTTGCCGCTGCAGCAGCTTTCCGGTGATGCGCGCGCCCCTAAGGGAATCACCGCCTAAGCCCATAGGCAAAGAGCTTGCGGTGCTGCAGCGCCCTGGAGACAGCGACCTGTCCCCAGCTGCAGCAGCAGCAGCTGCTGCTGCCTGTTGTTTGTGACGGTCATCGATCCTTTTGCCTTCTGATGCTGGTGCTGCTGCTGCTGCTGCTGCCTGCACAACAGCAGGCGTTGTATACAACAACCGCTGCAGCCCCTGCAGCTCCCGTTGCAGTCGCCGCTGCTCTTCAGTGCCATTTAAAATTGTTTCTTCATGCAAAGCTATCGTCCGCTCAGCAACTGCAGCAGCACAAGCAGCAGCACCACAAGCAGCAGCAGCGAGATACCTTAGAACGATAGAAGGCAACTTCTACCAGCAGCAGCAGCAGCAGCCTTTATACAGGTTCCCTATTGCAGCAGCAACAGGAGCAGCTACAGAGGTAACAGCTACAGCTACAATTACAGCAGCAGAAGCAGGAACACCAGCAACAGCAGCAGCAGCAAGCGACACGGCCCACTGTCTAGGTCGTCGGCTAGCTTGGAGGCTCTCTCGCTTTCTTTAAGCCACATCTCCTTGGCTAGTTCTGCTGCTGATGCTCGCTGCTGCAGCAGCTGCTGCGTTGCTGCTAAGGAATCCTCTGCTGCTTTTTGTGCTGCTTTGCTAGCTTTCAGGTCCTGCTGCAGCTGCTGCAGCTGCTCCTGCTTCTCCTCCAACTGCTCCCGCAGCACCTCGCGCTCGGCCTCACTAGCAGCAAGAGATGCTGCTGTCTGTGCTGCTTCAGCCTCAGCAGCAGCTAGCTGTTGCTGCAGCTTCTGCTGCTGCCGCCGCAGCTGTTGCACCTCCTCACGCAGTTCTGCTGTTCCTCTTTGCTGCTCCTCGCTTTTGCTGCTGTCTTCTGCTGCAGTCTCCTTACTTGATACGCCTTCCTCAGCATCAACCTCCCGCTGCTGCAGCGTCTGCTGCAGCTCGTGCTGCAGCTGACCAAAGCTGCTGCGAGCAGCAGCAACAGAACCTACATCCGAGCTCTCTCCTTCCGCCAAAGAATCTAAAAAGGAGACCTTCTGCAGCAGCAACAGCATGCAGCAGCAGCAGCAAAAGTAGAGACCTCAAAAAATGCAGCAGCACACGTCGCAAACAGCAGCACCAGCAGCAGCGCCAGGTACTGCCAAGGAAGCCGCTGCAACAATAGAAGAGCCCATATTGGGCAGACGCACAACAGCAGCAGACTCCCAGCGCCTTAAACATCCAAGAACAGCAGTAATTAGCAGCAAACATAAACAAAAGCAACAAAAGCAAGAGCAGCAGCAGCACCCGTACAGGGAACGGGAGCAGCAGCAGCAGCAACAGCAGCAGCAATGTGTGCCTAACCTTCTCTAGAGAACTCCCCACAGGATGGATACTTTCGTGAGCTTGGTGTCGCTGTTTCTGCTGCTTCTCCTTCGACTCCTGCTGCTGCCATTGCTGCTGCTCCTCCTGGGGTTGCTGCTGCTGGACATCAGGCCCCCCCCATACAGACGCGCTATTGAGGAACGGCTCTGGGGGCCACCAGCCAGGGGGCGAAGGCCAGACGGGTTCCTCGACAGAATTTTGTTTGCTGCTGCTGCTGCTGTTAACATGCTGCCTCTGGTTCTGCTGCTGCTGCTGGACCTGCTCTTGCAGCTGCTGCTCCAGCTGCTGCTCCAGCTGCTGCTGCAGTTTCTGCTGCCGACCAGGAGGAGAAAAATCAGAGCCACTGTCTGAAAGGGCGGAAGAAAAAGCCCCAAAATCCTCGAAGGCGGTAGCAGCACTGCTAAGTCTGTTGCTCCCTTGCTGCCGCTGCTGTTGCTGCTCCTGCTGCTCTCCTGCAGGGTCCGCCGCACCTATGCGCCTCCAGCTGCTGTGAGAAGCAGCAGCAGCAGCAGGTTCCATCCCTTCGTTCTCTCCAAACTCCAAGGAGACCCCGCGAACTTCATGTGTACCTAGAGCTGTGACAGCAGCAACAGCAGACGCAGCAGCAGCAGCAGCAGCAGCAGCAGCAGCGTGGGCAGCAGACATGGGTAGCACATGCGCAAGTCTTCTGTAACTGCTGCTTGCTAATGGTGCCCTTAAGCATCCTTACCTGTGGAGCTTTGCGGTGGAGCAGCAGCAGCAGCAGCAGCATCAGGAGCAGCAGCAGCTGCTGCTTCTGGCAACGGTGCAGGGTCGGGGAAAGAGATCTCGTCAACATTAAATGCTGCTGCTGCTGCTGCTGCTGCTTCGTCAGCACGCCTAGAGTCTCTCGAATGGCTTCTGCTGCTGCTGCGCTTGTCCTTGCGGCTGCTGCTGCTGCGGCTGCTGCTGCTCCGACTGCTGCGCTTATTGCTTGAGCTCTTGGTGCTGGGGCTGCTGTGCTTGTTCTCCTCAACAGCAGAAACGGCGTCAGCCGGGCCTCTCCCTTCCCCGTTTTTGTGCTGCTGCTGCTCTCGTTGCTGCTCCTGTTGCTCCTGCTGCTCTGGGGCCTGCATCTCCTGCTGCACCTCCTGAGGCTGTGCCCATTGTGTCTCGTGAAGCGGTGACTGCTGCTTATGCTGCTGCTGCTGCTGTTGCGCCGTATCCACTGGCTCATCGGCAAGCGGGAACAGCATAAGCTCGTCTGCCGCTGGAGTTGTAACAACAGCAGCAGCTGCTGCTGCTGCTGGTGCTGCTGCTGCAGGTGCTGCAGCGGGAGACTCCAGTTCTATTGGATCTGAATGGAGCGGTGTACGCACATCTGTGCTGCTTGTGGGGCCATCAGAAGGAAAGAGAGATAAAGAAGCCGTTTGCGCCTCTTCTTCTTGTGCTGCTGCCGCTCCTATGGGGCCCGTTGCTTGGGGTGCTGCTGCTGGTGCTGCTGCTGGTGCTGCTGCGGGTGCTGTTGCTGATGGTGCTGGTGGTGCTGGTCCTGATGGTGCTGCTGCAGCGACAGCGCCGCCTTCGTCCATCAGCTGGCTCACGTCCTGTTGCTGCTGAGTCTGCTGTTCCTGTTGCTGTTGCTGCTGTTGCTGTTCCAGCTGCTGCCGCTGTTGTTCTTGCTGCTGTTGCAGCTGCTCTTGCTGCTGTCTTTGTTGGAGTTCCTGCTGCTGCTGCTGCTGCTGTTGCTGTTGCTGCTGCTCCTGCTCAAGCTGCTGCCGCACCGCCTGCACGTTCTGCAGAGTTGTCTCCACGTTGTCAAGCACCTGAAGATACACCCCGGATGCAGCAGCAGCAGCAGCAGCAGCAGCATGTTTAACTGAACTGGAGAAACAGCATCTACAACATCCGCAGCAGCAGCAGCTGCTGCGGATGTTGTAGCAGCCTGCATGCATGCAAGCGTACCTTAGACAAATCCGCAAAGCGATCGAGGCGGCCTTCATCAACAACTTGTGCTGCGTCTTGCTGCAGCTGCTGCTGCTGTTGCAGCAGCTGCTCCTTCATAGATTCAATCATAACCATCCCCTCAGCTGTTGGCTGCTGCAGCAACTCCTGCAGCAACTCCATGCTAGAGAGGACCTCTACACACAAACAGCAGCAGCACCAGCAGCAACACATAAATGTCGAAAATGCATGCACTAATGCAGCAGCAGCAGCAGCAGCAGCAGCAGGGACTGCAGCAAAGAAATCAGCAGCAGCATTTATTTGCTTTGCTGCTACTGCACCTGACAGCCAGATTAAAGCAAAGGGAACTCCCCTTTAAGGGCAACACAGCAGCAGCAGCAGCAGCAGCAGCAATAGCAGCAGCAGCAGCCGCTCACCAGCAATATGCATGTCAATTGCTGCACTCGATGATACAGGGTTAGCCTGTGTGCTGCGGCCCTGTTGTTGCTGCTGTTGTTGTTGCAGCTGTTGCTGCTGCAGCAGCAGCTGCTGCTGTTGCTGCATCTGGTGTGGGGAGCTCGTCATCTGCAACGTATCTTGTCTGCTGCGCAGCAGCATCTGTTGGTGCTGCTGCAGCAGCACCTGGGCAGAGGAGCCGCAGATAGCAGCAATTTCTCCCTCTGGCAGCAAAGGAGATGTTTCTATGCCCAATGCATGCATTGCTGCAGCAGATCTCTTAAGTTCGTGCTGCAGTGCGGGGGGATCTGCTGCTGCTGCTGCTGCTGTTGCTGCAGTGTACATACACCGAGCAGCAAGAGAACCGCAGCAGCACAACTCCGCCTCTGTTGTCCCTGCAGGGAAAAGAACCTTTAAACGTGCTTGTGCTGCTAACGCTTGCTGCTTCTGCTGCTGCTGCAGCGGCTGCTTCCGCCGTGACACAGGACGGGGAGTCCGCAGCAGCACGAGAGCAGCAAACTGCTGCAACCATTGGCATAACGGAAGGGAAGCTGTTAATGCTGCAGCAGCACCTCTGCCGCTGCTGCTGCGGCCGCTGCTGCGCGGCAGCGAAGACTGTGCTGCAGCAACTGGCAGCAATGCAGCAACTAAGCGGAAGTAACTTGATGCCTCTAGTAGCTGCAGCAGCAGCAGCAGCGCAAGCAGCTTGCTATCTGCTGCAGCAGCTGGCTGTAGCAGTCGCTGCTGCAGCAGCACCTGTGCAACAGCTCGCGCCCTCCCAAGATCCTCACAAGCAGAAGCAACAGCTCCTGCTGCTGCTGCGGCTGCTGCTGCTGCTGCTACACGATCACGATTTGAAGTAGACCCATACGGCCTCGGAATAGTTGCTGCTAATGCCTGCAGCAGCAGCACGCAGCAGCAGCACCACACAGCAGCAAACACAGCTAAACATGCAGCTGCAGCAAAACATCGCTGTTACAGAAGCCCCTTCCTTTGCTGCTGCAGGGCAGGAGCAGCAGCTGCAGCAGCAGAACGACGTCACAGTACTACTAATGCTGCCGCTGCTGCTGCTGTATCTACGGAGGAGCATCTTACCTGCTGTGCTGCAGCAGACGCATCAGGTGTTGCTGCATTTGCTGCTGCAACATTTTGCTGCAGCGCCCGCAGCTCCTTTTGCTGCTGCCGCTGCGCGGAAGAACGCCACGAAAAGATACCCATCTTGCTGCTGCTACTGCTGTTGCTGCTGTTGTTGCTGCTGCTAGTAATGCTACTGCTACTGCAGCTGTCGAGTAGGCGACGGCCACCTTGTGTGGAGGTGCTGCTGCTGCTGCTGCTGCTCCTGCTGCTGCTGCAGCAGGAGCAGCAGGAGCTCCTGTAAGGGTTTGGTCCCTAGGGGCCACTGGAGGCAAAGAGACTGCCTCATCTAAACTCCCCATTCACACCTGCTGAGGAGTACCTGCAGCAGCAGCAGCTGCTGCTGCTGCAGCAGCTCTGCTGCTGCTGCTGATTCAAACCACAAGCCCCTAGGCTACCCCTGCTGCCCTTACAGCGCACAGCTGTCCTTGGGTGCAGCAGAACTGCTGCCGACTCAGTTCTCCTGAAGGACCTGTTGCTGCTGCTGTTGCTGCTGTTGCTGTTGCTGCTGCTGCTGTCGCTGATGCTGCGGTTGTTGCTGCTGTCGGGAACGGCAGCAAAGTCTTCTACACAGCGCAGCAGCTCAGGTGCTGCTGCAGTGGTGTAAAGCTAACAAGGGAAAAGGTTGAGGGAAAAGGGGTTTGTTGGGCTGCAGCAGCAGCAGCAGCTGCTGCTGTTGCTGCTGTTGCTGCTGGTGTTGCTGCTGCTGGTGCTGCATGCCTAGACGGCGAAGGTGTAAAGTCGCAGCAGCAGCACCAACACTTTATCTGTTTCCTTAGTTCAAACAACTATAAACAAACTCTTTATATTCGATAGGACAGCAGCAGCAGCAGCAGCAGCAGCTTAGGGGGCCAATCGACGGTCAGCGCTGCTGCTGCTGCTGCTGCTAGCAGCAGCAGCAGCGGAATCGGCAGCAGCAGCTGTAGCTGTCGTGATCGTTGCTCACATGTCTATGCTGCTGATGCCTCTCTTCTTATTAAAACTTTGTTTTAAGAATTAACTATTTTACTTTGTTTTTTAATTAAAAATCTTTTAGCTGCTGCTAATGCTACAGAAGCGGCAGCAGCGGCAGCAGCGGACAGCAGCCACTGCCTGTGGGCTGCGCCGCCGCCGCTCCGTTTGCAGCGGTTGCAGCAGCAGCGGGAGCTGCAACAGCAACAGCTGCTGCTGCAATATATATATAGATTCATTTTATTG
>CAJFCX010000093.1:0-42430 GCA_904066255.1 Eimeria sp. OTU-X | reverse complement strand
TGCCTGCTGATCATGTCAGTGTCAGTCATAGATGCTCCAAGGACTGCCGCAGATTTTCCTGTTGCTATGAGCCTCAACAACTCAATTTGTACAGGCCTCTCTGCGAAAAGGTCAACCACAGGCAGAACCACGAAAAGCCTAGCTGCCGTGCACAATGACAACGGGAATTCATGGTAAAGCTTCGCAGACTGCACTCCACATCTCCAATAGGAGCCATGAGCTCACCTGTTGCATGCAGGTAACCTTGGCCAAAACATAAGTCATCCCCTAAGAATAGCACACCGCCCCCGGTATTCTAAACTCTGCACATTCAACCCGCCGTGTCAGCAGTTGCTTGCGCCATTGGCAATCGACTGCCCCTAAGCACTACAACGGCATTCGGTCTCCGGCCCCTAATTATTCTGTGCCTTGACTAGCTCACTGCTGGAGGCGCTCAAATATGGAAGCCCATTTTTGTCACGTGATATGCGCACCGAGGACTTGATCCCAGATACCTGCACACCTTAAACGCAAATCCCGGAATCTCATGAGGGCCCGAAACAGTTGTAAAAGCAACGCCGTATGATCTGGTGCCATGCTTTAGCATTTACCTCCACGGGTGTGTTCCAGAAGGACTCATCAGGAACAAAGAAATGGCTGACAATTGGACGTCCGACGAGCCCCAATACGAAGGCGAAAAAGTCGGTGTAGGTTAGAGCAGCATAACCCCACGTATCCTGCGTACCAAATATAACCCCCAGGCCTCTAGACCGTTTAAATATCACTGTTGAAGCAAATTCGGCTGAAGGTTAGGGCTGCTTAAATGGGGCTTAGGGTTCTAAGTGCGCCCACCCGTGTCCTGTAGTACTCAATCACCACGAGGGCCAAGCTGCTAGCGGTTACTACCGCTAGGAAGCTCTTAATGCCCATCCCGTTTGAAAACTTCATCTGACAACAAGCGAACCCCCAGCAGAAACATTCAACCTCCACTGAGAGAGCAAACCCCTCAGGAACTCGGGATCCTGGAGTTCCTACTATCTTGCTTTCAGGCAGTGCACTATGTACATGTCACAGACCAAATGGAATATAGCTGTAAGAGGAAGGGATTCAGAGAATAACGAAAGAGGATGTACTTTGCTGTGTTCGCAGGTCACTCAAGGAAGGAGCCCCGCAGGGGAGACAGCGCTGTGGCCCCGGCGGGATGCAAACTCCTTGTGTGTCTTATGACCTAGAGTTTTGAGTAAACATTCAATTTTTGCCAATTCCTCAATGCGGCACAGCAGAAATGCCCTTTACAGCTGCAGATGAAAAAACTACTGAAACCCGAACGCGAGACGCACTGTAGTGCACAGGCAGTACAGTGTGTCTCAGGTGTGACCCTTAGAGATTTTAAGCTGGGAAAGGGAATATGTACAATTAAATATTTTTGGGATTAGGATATTATTAGTTAGCAAAAGAAATTATTACTACTAAATATTCCCGGGATTGGGGCATCGTTAGATAGAGCCGTAGCTTAGTAGGGTTAGTGTGTTAGCTATCCGCGCCTGCCGTTAATACAGTTCTAAGACACTATGGACCCCAGGTATGACTTCTAGAGATCTAATAAATAGTAGAGATAAATACTATTTATTATATCTGTGATTATGTCAGTTTTATAGACGGCATTTTTATAGAAAGCAGTTCTATAGGTCAGGCACCTGGCTGTGCTGGCGCTACATTAGTATTTCCCCGCAATTTTATACGTCAGGCACTGATCCCCAGTGAAGGCCGGGGATCAGTTCCCATTGTTCCAGTCAGCCAGTTCTATTATTCTGGGAACTTCCCTCGTTTATAATAGACTCGAACATGTTTTGGAAGTTTAATTATTGACTACTGGGAACGTGAGTAGTAAGAGACTGTAGTTAGGAAGCCCGGTGTTCCGAGATGACGTAAGTAGGCACCGCTTAGGACAGCTGCGCACTACATTTGGGGCACTGCGGAGGGAACCGAGACTGACGCGGGAGAGCAGGTCCGTGCACGGAGCATCCGCTGATTCCGCGTCGCCGCCTCCCAAGGCAGGGGCGCAGCCTGTTGTAGAGTCCCCTATTGACGAATTCGATGGGACCCAGCATGCAGAACAGGAGCTCTGCGGAGGGAACACAGAAGGAGCTGAGGAGCAGGCTAACCCGATTGATGAGGATGTAGAAACGCCATGGTGGCTAGAGGCTGGTGAGGTTGCAGAGTCTGATAGGTGCGGAGTATGGTGCGGTGCGCGCACTACCGCATTTCTGGGGGCAGATGTGGCTGGGAGCCAATGCGAAGGGTTCTTGGATACGGCGGGCTCCAAGAGTTTCATTAGTCAGGAGAAAGTTGGTCGTTTACAACTAAAGGCACGCCTACCTTCAGAAGAGTGGATATTTATGGAGGTCACTGGCGAGCAGATGCGCAGTGATCGGGTCGTCATGAGATCGACGACGTGGGGTGGACGCGAGGGCTCTACGGGAGAGTTCTTGAAGGGGCCTGCACCTTGTGAAGTTGTGTTGGAGCTTGGTTCGTCGACCGCTCAAACAGTGAAGTGGCCTCCTCAGACAGATAAGTTGCGAACCCACGGGTATGCGACGTGGGGTGAGCTAACGGTAGCTCAGTCATACGGGGTTCGGACAAAAGAGGGTCACAGTAGGGGACTGCGCCAGAAGACCCCAGCAGAGCGGGCATACGTCATCATCGCTAGACATGTGGCGGGCAGGTTGCCGGACCAGGTCGCACCCACCCTACGACAGTCACCTCAGCAGTACCGGGCCCACGCGGGGGCGGGAGAGAAGGTATCGATTGCCTCCGTTGTTCAGCAGGCTAAGGCTAGCGCGCAGGGAATGTACCGCTTACTGGATTCTCCGGACGCAGGAAAGACAGTGGGGGTATGTCGCATACCTGAGAAGCGAAGGGGGCTGTGCTACACATGGATTGATGCAACGAGATGACATAATTAAGCACACCTTAGGACTGCTGTGCACTGCACTCACTCTGTAGTACACATTCCCTCCGCTCGCCAGTGAACAGCGTAGCAGGGCAAACGTGAATACTACAATTTGGGCGTTGCGGCGTAGCTTCTTACCATATCTGCCTGTTTCAAATCAGTAAAAGGGGACTAAACAGGAATCTGTTTTTAGATTTGTGGTTGGCTCTGCACGCTCCCTAGATTTTAAAATCTCAAACTACCTATCTGCGGTTGACGGCTCCAGTGCCGCCGCCACGAACAGGACTTACAAGAGTTCAGCGCAGTGAGAAAAGCAAAAAATCTGTGGGCTATAAGCATAATCCCAGAGAATGCCACTCAACTCCAAAAACTACAACTGATAAGTCGGCTCCCACCACCAGTGCACCACAGTCTACGCGAGTGCCTCTAGAACCGGCACAAGGGCATTTACACGGCTCAACTCCACAAACGATAAGCAGGAGAAAAGCTGCAACAGGCGCCGAAAGTGTGTGTGCACTCAGCCGAACGGGTTTGTGTGCCCCCTTCTGGGCAGCTGTCTTTCAGAGGTGATAATGCCACTCGTGACAGGCTGCCTCCCCTCCCGCAGTTCCATGCGCTTGACCCGCTGACTTCAGGAAGCCTGTAGAGTTGCGTAATAGTTCAGGTGCTTTACAGGGACCCATCTGGAGTATGTTTGGCTCTCCTGCCACATACACTAGTCCTCAGATAAGATCCAGGATCGGCGTTGCAATTGGTGGCACCGCATGGTTATCGGAGTGCAGGCCCGAATGGCAGATATTGCCCCATGCCGTGGCAATGTGCTGTACGACCGTCACTATTGCTGAATATCCTTAGAAATGTACATATATGCAAACGAAAGTTTCACTGAAGTCTAGCAAGATCATTGCCCCATCTAAAGCTTTGCAGTCTCTGGTGCTGTGGAGATTGATTAATAACTGCAGCCGGGTAGGGGAGCCGCCAGAAATTGGGACCTTTGTTGAGTTGAACCAAGCTCAATTTCTGCGTTCCCTTTAAAGGAAAACGCTTTTACCAACGCCCGAAGAATGCCCTTGTTTTTGTCCGACATTCATATACGACTGTCGCCACGGAGCTAGGGATGTGAAAGATTTTCCCTTCCCTTTCTAGAGCCTTATCTTGTCCTCAAACAGGCATCATAAAAGTTCTTGTTGCTATTTTCTCCTTTATTATTATGAGAAGTGCACAACACCCCTGTGGATGTATGCAAGCCAGGGTAGTGCTTATCCGACGCACAGCCAATGAATAGTAGCAGAGCAAATGGCAAACGCTAACTGGCTTAGTAGGGGTGAAAAAACTGAGAGGTGAGGGAGGTGAGATCGCGGAGATGATGGAATAGTGATGCATCGACGACAGACACAACGCCAATAGTACGCTGTAGGTGAAGAACAAGGTGTCAAGTTGAGGAATTAAGTGGGTATTGAGCCAACGGAGGTTGTAACTGTGAGTACCACGCCCACGCGGAAGGGGAGTTAGAGAGAGAGGAAGAGCGGAAACCGATAGCGGCTGGGAACCTTGGCAATGGGACGGTCGGGTACGAACCGAACGTGTCACCGGCTTCTCGTACAGCGACCAAGCCCGCATAATTCGATATTGAAGGCGTATGGAGCCACCGAGTGAATCGGAGAAGCAAACCTTTGAGAACTGCAGCAGCAAGAGAACAGTTCACCACGACATAATCCTTGGCATGGCGTGGACAGCCCCTTGGAGGACTCATATTATCCCTCCTGCTGACAACTTCAAGAGGGACTGAACCAGATAAGGCGGCGATAAACAATTCGAAAGTGGTCGCTACCTTTGTCCACTCTCACGGACGTTCAGAAGTTTCTCGATATCGGGTTGTTTTACCTCAACTCCTTTCGTTGCCTCGCTCACACCGCTGCCACTCTGCAGGATATACTTAAAAGGTTTAAGCACCTCATCGTTGGGAACACAGTGAGGATACAGCCCGGAGAATACTCATCAGACTCTTCAGTATTCGTGCTGTATGAATTCGTCAACACTTCCTACACAATGCCAGCGCCAGTACCAGGTAGACTGGTAGCCAACAATTCGGACAAGCACCCAATTATCGCCTGGTGCTGACATTGCTTCAAGGACAGAAAGCAGAAACACCTAGTGGGCGAGACAGTGCTCAATGCGATCTTGTGGGTAGCGAAAGAGGCCAGCATTTACTTATATGACTGTCGTTCCACCCTTCAAAGCTACCATCAATCCCTAACACATCTGAAGAAGGGTCTTCAAGACTACCGAAAAGACGTCATTCCTAGCGAACATACTCGCCATCAAATACTAAAGGCGGCAGCAAATACTAAAGGCATCCATGTGTATGGTGAAGCTTAAGACTGGTGTAGTGCGTCTAACTATTTGGTAACCATTGCCGCCGTACTGCCCCGAAAAGCCCAAGCGTCTGCACTGTGTATTCTGATGAGCCAGCTACTCCTTTTGTTGTGACCTTGGTTCCCGAGCGCGAACAAGCTTTCCGTACATCAGTTTCCCTTGTTTTGAAGAGCAAGAAAATGAACGTAAGATATAGGAGAGATGAGAACCCAGCAAAGGCAATCAGCAGCAAGAGATAAGTGCGCGACAGAGTTCAACGGGCTAACCCATCAGGAAACCCACTTCTCTTCAGCTGCCGTAGCACCAGTTCATCCACAGCATCCACCGCGAGCAATCCTTTGGCTGGGCAGTAGAGAGTAGAGGCATTAATGAGCGGTTACGAAATTAGAGGAGCAGAAGAATCAACTGCAGGCTTCCCCGGGTGAACAGCAAGAGGAGATAGGGACACGCAATCAAGTCATCTACACGGGCGGCAAGGGCACATGAGGGCGTGTGCTGCTTGCGCAAGCAGGAAGGCAGATGTAGCATAGTTCGTATAATGCTACTACTAAGCCCGTCTGAAGTTGGCAGATAAGTCGTGGCTCCACCTTAGTGGGCAGCCTACACCTATGCACTAATCAACAATTGTCACGCGGCCTTACAACCGGCCACCAAGGGGATGACTTCAACAATCATCGTTTGCTAGAGCACAAAGCGGAGAAGGCTCGGTTGTGTCTGGGTGGGCGGGTTACCGCTGTCTTGCACCTTGAAATAAGACTAGGTGGGTTGCAGCCCAAGGCAATGCGTCTTGCCTTCCGCCTCTCCAGTAGCTAGAGCCACTGAGCTCAGTCCCCATGGAGACTGGATAGGGAGGCTAGCTGCATTTCTATCGATAGTATATGCGATGAGCGCAAGCTTTAGAGAAAAACGCCACGTGCAGGTAGGCAGGTACATCGCAGTGCAAGTCGAACAACTTTCATTGCCCCGGTGGGCCCCGAAAGAGGAAACACCTTCCTCGATGAGACAAATGTGGTCGTGCCTCTACCACTTCTAATGCGGCGCCAGTAGCAGCTAGTTCTTCTGGTGCCTGCTGACAACGAATATACAACTCCACAAAGCAACAACTGCTCCACTGCCCCTACATCGAGGCGGCCGTCACGTACAACTGTCAGCAACGGTTGAGGCATTCTGTAAGAATATTTTAGGTTGGAGGGGACGCAAAAGTTGCCCTAGCCCTGACTCAACCAGGCTCCCAACCGTCCGCAGCTCCGCCACCAGACGCCACTTTGGGAGGCCTGTGGTAAGCGCTTGTATGTATGTGCTTGCTGAAGCACCTGAGCTATAGCTAGCTGCGCAGCTCCAGGCAGCCCTTCGGTATGGGTGGGACTAGTTCCTCGTCGTGAAGTATGCCGTGCGACTACGCGTACCGAGACTCCTTATTACACATGAACTCTCGTTTAACGAGTCTTCTTAACACTTGATAGAACTGCACACTTCACGGGGAGACAAGGCCGCCCCATCCTACCCGTCGAGCGCTCCAATTGAGCAAAAATACTATAGGCAAGAGCTATATGGAAGCACCCAATTCCACTCCTCGGTCTCCCGACGTCCTGGGCGCAGTAACACCGGCGACTAGAGCCGTGGAAGAGAAGGCCGCCTCGCATGGATTGCAATTCATCTCGATGAATCTCAATGTGCAAAAGAGACCCACAAAAAAGCACAAACAGGCATTCCTTGCTGCACGCACCAATGTGGGCAATTGCTGCCTACTTCTTCCGCCAGGCGAGTTCCCAACTAGAGCCGAACGAGTGGTCATGTACCACCTTCAGAATGTCTTGCCAACTTCGGGAATGTTATTCTGCAAGGACTTACAACCGTTAAGGTAAATTCCCTCCGTTTCCGCATACTAGAACAGTTTGGTTTGCTCGTATGTAGTAGCACGTCTCGCTGCAGTGCTACTAAAAAGCAATCCTACATGCATGGAAAATTAAGAAAACCAACCTCATTAAGAATAAGGGTCTCAAGCAGTAATCAATTTTCAAACACACTTACTTCGTTTTCACTGCACATAAATATGGGAACCTACATTTACTCTGGCAGACTCTGCTCCCAACGCTAAGTTCGCCGCCCCCGCCAGTTGTAGGTTTATTCGCTAACGGTGCGTGGCTCCCACTGTGTGAAGCCCGCACACCCTCCCCTTTGTTCGAATCTCACGAAATTCATAGCTGCGCCTGCCAGTGGGGCTTCATTGTCCTCCCCAACTCTGCTGCCAAGACAGCCTTTATGCTAATGCCGCAAGGCTGAAGTAAAATTGCTGCGGGAGACTGCAGGAATAAGGACGGCGGCTTCCATTCTGTCCCAGTAGTGCCCAGGTGGGATCCAGCTTTGCCTCCTGTGTGTGTTCCCGTCATTTCTCATGCGTTCAACTAGCAAGCTACAGCGGCTTCACCAGGCAAGTGAAAAATGCCTTCAACAAGCAGAGCCGTGGAGTGCCGCAAACTTAGCTGCTCTCCCTCCTCAAAATGCTACAAAGAACCCTGCGTGAGGCGACAACAGAAATACTGCATGTAATTCCTGGAACTTGAGATACCTAAAGTATTGAAACTAAATCCAAAGTCTTGGACTCTCAACAGCTATCATAAATTTCCAGTTGCGCCCAGTAAGGCAAATGAACCAAACTTGCCCCTCCTGTCCAATCCTTTATGGGTTGCCTTCTTCATCATTCAGTATGGCCACTGGAAGCGTCCCGGTAGTTCCAACGTACAACACTTCAACCAGTCCAACAGAGCTAGCGACAGGCACTTCATTACCAAAACACATTCACCTTGAAGGCCCACAGAAACTCTCGATTTTGGAGGCTGCAGAGGCCGGCGGGGAAGCAAAGGCCTGGCCTAGAGCAGCGACGGAAGCAGCAAAAACACCTCGGCAACAGCCCCAATCTCCGTTGCTGCTGCTGTGGCCATTTATTTGTTGTTGCTGTTGTTGTTGTTGTTGTTGTTGTCGTTGTTGTTGTTGTTGCTGTTGCTATTATCATTATTATTGCCACTGCTTCTGCTGCTTTGGTAGGTTCGCGGTGGAACTCATTAGCATCGTGCTCTGGGGCAGCACAAAACGTCTGTTCCGACGCAACCGGCAAGTGGCGCAACAGAACGCGCTCCGGATTCTGCAGAATCTGTTGCTGCCGTATGCATCAACTAACTGCACTCCAGCAGTTATTCATAACTGAATCTTTACCTTTGATACCGGTGTTAGCGTCGCCGTGGGTAGGGACAATGGCAATCTTTGTCCTCGCTGGTCTCAGAGGAATGGCCTTTTCCTTATCACCCCAAGCAGCTGCAGCGGCAGCACCAGTAACCGCGGTCTTTGCCGAGGAAAAATTCTTAGTGCCCCTCTAGGCAGGCCATGACACACCTTGCAGCTGCCCCTGCAACGTGCCATGCAGTGTGAGTCCAGATATATTCCTCATAAGAGGACGCTAAAGTGCTGCGGGCCTTAAGTGCGCAGCAGCATAACACCAGCACTAGACCCAGATTTCCTATGTAGAAGGAAACCGAAAACCACAGAGGCAAGTTGTACAGACACTGCAGCAAAAGAGCGAGTGACGCCAACCACCGATCTGTCATGTGAACGGCACGAACACCCCAGTGGTGACGCTGCCCTGAAAACACGTAGTCGGAGAAAAAAGAGGCGACAGCCACCAGACCCCACATATATGACTCTAACTCTCTCCTCGCGCTGACGCTGCTGCCCCTGCTGCCGAAGGGGAGCACAAGGCAAGGCAACAAGTAAAAGAGACACGAGACGCCAATTGTGCAGGACCGACGACAGCCCCATCGAAAAGCAGTTCCGACTTCCCAGTAGTGTCTCAACGCACGCAAGAAGATGCTTTTGGTGCTGTTGTTACTCGGGTTGCTGCTACCGCCAGTGGTGCAGCGGCTGCACCCTCCGGTGCTATCAGACAGTGGGCAGTTGAACTCCTCGAATTCCTCCGCATGATGCAACGAACCGCTTTCGCTGAGCCTGCTGTGGCATCTGCTGGTGCTGCTGGCAGTGGCAATGCTGTTGGTGGTGCTTGCGCTGGTGCTCCTGCTAAGGTTACAACAGCTAGCGTCGATGTCGGGGACACTGCCGCAACGGTAGTTGGTGCAGCAGCAGCTGCTGCCGATGCTGCAGTTGCAGACAGTCCTCTGATTCATGGTAGTTTGCTGTTGCTGTGGAGAAGGCCAACCAAATGAGAGGCAGCGAATGCCCTTGTTGCTCAAAGGGCGCTGGGCAGCTCATCGGTGCCGGCATTACGGCTCAGGCCGAGCGGCTTATAAGCACGCACTAAATACTCTAAACGTGGATTGCTCAAACAATAAGAGGAAACTACATGGGGCAAGAAAAGAGATAGACCTACTGCCGGCTCAAAACAGCTGGAGGCGGGCCAGCTCACAGTTCAGGGTGCACAAGCAGAGACAAAAGGCTCCGCAACAAACCCAATTGTCTAAAATAAAACACTTAATACACGGAATTTCGAGATTTTTATATAGTTGACTCCGTGCAGAGAGAGAGAGGGAAGCCGCTCCAAAGTTAGGCGATGACGGCGAGCCCCTACGGAGGCTGTCTGCGGTTGACTGATCTCGTTGTTAGTGGGACACAGAATCTAAGTGATAAAATTGAAGCGGGACTCTTTTTGTTTCTGGATAATGCACTGATCAGATGCAGCTTTTGTAACAATGGAGGCTCGGCTTACCATCAACTGGCACACGCGTTGTAGCAGCGGTCACCTGCAGCAAACACTGCCGTCGATCTATGGTCAAATGCCAAAGGGAAGGTTCACGAGACCCTCTCCATGAGACTGCATATGATAGTGACTGTTAGAGTTTGATGAGATCAAACGCCAGATCAAACGACAGCCGCAACCTCGAGCGAAAGTCGAGCAGAGCGGAGCAGGCCCCGCTGAAGAAACAAACGGACACTACAACAGGAGCCTACTTATGCTGCCAGAGATTCAGAGCGTTCGCACTAGAGATAGTTATAAGGACCTATTCCCCTGTGGAGCTGCCCTCTTCTATGTGTTGATCCCGTTAGGCATATCGAACATATTACACTGTATTCTTACCTCGGAACTAGAGCAGCAGCACACCAGCATCAAGTACCGTGAAATCCCCCGTCACGGCTATAGTTACATGCTGATTAATTACTCGAAGCGGCAGCCTTTGGGAAAACATTTGACGCATACGGCACTTGTGGACTGAACATTTGGGTAACATGGCTTATACATATGGCCTTTCATACTTCATTTACCCATGAGCTCTTCATCCAGCTAAACCTCTTTGCACTTGGCCATATGTATACTGCCAGTGAACCTCATGCACTGCGGGTGGCGCCATTGCTTTCTGCACGAGCAAAAACCTAAGCTGACTGCATTTCGCCGAGGTGCATCGAGATATCATGTCCGGCATATTCAGTTGTTTCAGGATAGTGACTGATACAGTAACCTGATATACGTCACCTAGCCTCTCTTGCAATCATGTGAGGCTCCAGCCCGTAGGAATTCGGAAGTGAATTGCCTAGCTGCCTAACAGAGCCCTACGGAAAACAGTGAAGAACGCTCAAATTGACAAGATTCAATGCATTCCAGAAATACCCCAGGCGCTGCTCCTGGTGGTTGTGGAGGGTATGCCTCTTGCGGCTTTTCTGCCTCCAGACGCTGTAGCTGCTTTTGCTGTGCTGTAGGAGCCGATCGTGTTCCTGATGCTGCTCTCAGGGTTGCTGCATTCAAGCTGTTCGGCCTCTAAAATAATGAGTCTTTGTGCCGTATTCCCTTACTGATCACTTGAAAAGCATGGACAAATGAACCGACGGAGAGTCACTCAGTCTCCTGCTGCTGCCGGGAGGCTGCGGGGCGCTGACGGCTGCGAATCTGAAAGCATTCAGACAAGCTGTATGGCCGGAGTCTCAGACTTGCGTCCCTTGCCGCCATCCAAATTAAACAGCATTGACAACAGTCTCTTCAACTACGCAAGGGGCAGCAAAACGGATCCCACAGAGGCACAGCAGCGGTGCAGGGAGAGGAAATATTAACTATGTAACGCTCAAGCAAACAGACTGGGACAAGAACAAGACCTGAAAACAGCATCAGAGAACAGAAAGATGTGCAAGGACGGGGCATTCCCACCTCAATGCTCTGCTCGTTGGTGGTGCTGCCACTGATACTTAGATATTCTGCCTCCTCGTCCTTCTGCCAAGAGAAGTCGTGGTGAACCCCCCGGCGCTTCACTTGGGCTCGAAGCCGCCGTAGCTGTTCCACTGCAAACAAATCTCGCACTAGAAGCCCCAAACTATTGAGTTAATCCTGAGGTTTCGACTCGCAAGTTCGCCGATGTCTGTTAGGGCCTTAGGTGAAATGCGCTTGCTCTTACCTCCTGAAATCGCATGCCGCTCCTGCTCCAATGCTTCTTGCTGCTCCTGGCGCAGCAGCAACTGCTGTTGTTCCTGCTGCTGCCTGCGGGCAATAGCATCCCACCCATCGTCCTTGGCTTCCACCCAAGGACCGATTACAGGGCCTTCGGTATCAGGCACCACCCGCCTCTGTGCTGTTGCTGAGCGTAGCTCCTCTTCTGGTGCTGCGGTAGCTGAAACGCTCTGTGTTTCCTCTTCTGTCTCTTCCGAGTTGTCTCCATCCGTTCCAGGTCCTTCGTCGGATATGCTTGCATCTCTACCTTCTTGGGCACTATCATCAGAAGCTTTACCTGCTTCCCTACGCAGGCCCTCGGTTGGGGCCCCTGTGAGACCCTTCTCAGTTTCTACAGCACCTGCTGCCGTCCCGGTCTGACTCTCGCTGCTGCTGTCCTTGTCCTCACTGGCTGCTGTCCCGGATCCCCAGAGGGTTGCCGCTGCTGCTGCAGCTTCGGCTGCAGCAGCAGCAATGGCAGCAGCAGCATCTGTTGGAGGGGAAACGGCATCTGCCCTTGCCTCCTCCCGAGGCCGCTTGAGAGGCGCTGTTTGTTGCTTCTGCCAATGCCGCTCATGCCGCAATTGTTGTTGCGCGTGCTGTGTGTGTTGCTGCTTCTGTTCGCTGTTGCGCTCCTGCCGCACATGTTGCGCATGCTCCCAATGGCGCTGATGTGCACGGCTGGAAAGGCCCCGTCGCTGTTGCCACTGTTGATGACGGTGGTGCTGCTGTACGGGTCTGTCCCTATAGAATCCAAGGCCCATGTGGCCTGTCTTAAAAACGTAGCCTTCAGGGATGGCGCTGCTGCCACTGCTGCTCCTGCTGCTGCTCGACGGGATGAAGTCAGGCATTTGCCCTTCAACAGGTGCAGAGGCAGTTTCTGCAGCGAGCCCACCTGCAGCTACCGGAACATCAACACCACCTGCAAGAGCAGCAACGCCACCACACACACTGGTATCAGTTCCAGTTGCAGTAGCCGCAGCATGGACTGGCGCTGTAGCGGTAGCAGCAGGTGATGCTTCGCTGGCATCGGACTTCACAACAACATGAGCAGGTATTGCGGAAGCAGTGGTTAGTTGTCCTTCAGCACCAGCAAGCGTTGCAGGTGCTGCAACAGTAGGCGCTGTCCCAGTAAGTGGAGACACGGGTGCCGTCGTGTCCGGCTGTTCCTTCTTCACCGGCTTTTTCACACTGAGGATTCGCAAAGCCGGGCGTGCTGGAGCAGGAGCTGCTGGGGCTGCACTAGCTGCAGCGACAGCCGCAGGTACAGCAGCCGCAGCAGCAGTTGCTGCTGCCGATGCTGCAACGTAGCTGGCACCGGGGGGTGGTGTCCAAGAAACCTCCCCTGTGATCTTATTCCGGAAAAAAGGAAGCCCCTGGTCCGTCACAAACTCCCAGGCGTCGCCGCCGTTGCTGCTGCTGCGGGTTTCGTCGCTAGTGCTGATAGAAGCTTGTGCTGCACCTGCTGCAGCGCATTGCCCACACACAGAGTGCCCAAACAATGCGGTTGGCAATCGGTGCCTCGGTGGCAAGTAAATTCCTCCTAATGATGCTTTAGACAGGTCCTGGCAGCCACCACTGGCAACGCAAACCACACAACCAACACCTTCAACCCTGATGCCTCAGCCCTAAACCCTAATCCTCGCAACTTACAGCTGCTTGAGTTCCGCTGATTGTAAAACTGCTGAATTCTCTCCTTCTCCTCGCGCTGAGCCTGAAGTTGATCGTAGGCTGAAGGGAGACTTCCTCGATGAGGGCCTCCGCCGCAGTGAGACATCTGGCGGGCCTCATCATTCCGCATGGCAGCAGCAGCAGCAACTTCCATCTGCTGCAGCTCCCGCTCGAGCAGCCGCTCGTGCTTCTGTTTGTCCTGGTGGCGCTGGTAGGCGTCCTTGAGCTGTTGGCGTGCATTTTCTAAGTGCCTCGTCGACTGCTCATGCTTCTTTATATTCTGCGCACAAAACCTTGAGTAGGGGTGCAAACACTAACCCGTCAGCATTGGCAATGTAAAACAGAACGAATGTCAGAAAAACAGTTGCGTGGACAGCTGTGCAGATGCCATGGATAATCAGTTGCAACAAAAGCAGTAGAACAAGGAACCGCAGATACAGTAGTAATTACAGGGAAAACGCGTGCAGCAGTAATACATACCATAATATGCCCGCTTAGCCATGTATTGCATATCTGGCAGTAATGCTTCTTCTGGGAAATCCAGCGCTCCGTCATCTTCAAACACAACAGCCACTGCTACAATTCCAGATGCCGTCAGTATAACTGCTCCAATTGTATTTTCATTCAGTTGCTGTTGCTGCAGGTGCTGTTGCCACTGTTGCGGCTGTTGTTCCTGATACCGCTGAACGACTAGATGCTGCTGTTGCTGCTAAGCGATAGAGTCTGGGCAGTGCCATCCAATGTGAAGTGATGGCATAAGCATCCTCTCTGCTGCGTTTGCGGCTGCCACGGGGTCACCTTTGTTATCGCCGCAGACTGTGGCAGCACTGTTACTGCAGCGGCTGCCGCCCTGCGGATCACGTGGTTGTGGTCTGCGGGGAAAGAACTTCATGAGTTAATTCTAATATATTCACAGATAACAATGAAAGCAGTGTAAAAGTTCCGCTTGTCAAGGAGAATTACATTTGTAGGGGACACCCAAGGGCCTTTAACGGCCATCCTGCATGCGCCTGCCTGACGGCCACTGGGGCCCCACCAACAACACAAAAGTGTTACTACGCTTTATTGCTGCTACTCCCGCATTTCAGAAGGTTGGATTTATTATGAAATGCAGATACGGAGCTGCCGCCTTTAAGCAGTCCTGTGTGTGTTGAACTTCTAGTCGCAGGCGCTTGCCCGGCACAGATGAACTCAACGGTGTATACGCAATGAAGCAATAGACAATACAGGAAAATTTCATTCTTCATTCAATTGTCCAATTTGTTACTTGTCTACTAACTTCTTTTTAGCACGTCTGCACGCATACTACTGGCAATTCCGCAGCCCCCCGCACGCGTCCTGCGACGTCAACAGGGATTGCCGTGCAACTTTCATTACCTCTAGCAGACGCAGCAGGTGCAACAAGAGCAGCAGCTGCAAGAAAGGCAGAGAGGGAAGGTTATGCCGATGCGGCATATGTGGGGCCGGGTGTTTGTGTATGCGTCTGTCGCCCGTAGCTGTTTGTCCGCTGACGTTTCGTTTGCTGCCTCCTTCTCGGGGGGCTTCCCAGTCCCTTTCGACCCATCTCTTGCCGCCTACCTGTCGCCGAGGCTTCGGCCCTACTCGTCACTCAGCAACAGCATCAGGAGCATAAGCAACAGCACGATGGGGAAGAGTAGTGTGGATACAACAGCAGCTGCTAGGCGCCTGGAAGCTTTGCGGTTGCTTCTGCAGGCTCAGCAGCTCGACGGAATCATAGTGGACGATGCAGATGCACACGGAAGCGAAATTCCCGCAAGTGCCTTCGCACGGCGGACGTTTTTGTCGTCCTTCAGTGGGTCCAATGGCTTGGCCTTGGTGACCGGGGAGGCGGCACTGCTATGGACTGACGGGAGGTCAGGGTTCCGAATGGCTTACACGCATACTTTGTTTTATTCTCTTTTCTTGCCCCTTTTGTCAGCTAATGTGTTCAGCGATTCCTGTCCAGACAACCCCTGGAACCGTCGCTGCTCACTTGAGGGCTCCTGCTTGCCTGGCTCTTTTTCTGTTCACCAATATCTGTCCATTCGTCCCCGAGTGTTTCTTGCTACCTATGCCTCTTTCCGTACTTCACTGAGCCTCCGAGACCCCCCTTTTCTTCTGGTGGTTTCGTCCCCAACGGGCATGCGCGCATGCATGCCCATAGTCATCTGCAACACCCATGGCCCGTCTGCTTTGAAAGAGATGCACACGCTGTTTCTAGCAGCAGCAGGCAGATAATGCTTGAGGCAGGGAGAGGCAGCAGAGAGTGGCAATGCACTGGTATTTGTCCATCGTTATGAGTGCGCAGCGAGACCAAATATCGGGTGTATACGGTATATATACGTGCATCAATGGTTTACATAGATAACCCATGATGTGCGTATCTTGATGCGCCTATAAGGCGTCAAAATGGCGGGCCAATGCAAGTAGATGCCTTTGCACGAACCTTCCGATACGCACCGCCTGTTCATGTTGCGTGCCAAGCTGGTTGCGTTGTATGGTATTTTCAGGTACTTCGCTCAGGCAGAGCAGCAGCTGCCAGAGGGTTTGTGGCAGCTAATGAAGTCGGACTTCGGAAACACGCCGACCCTATCGCAGTTCCTCAAACAAAATCCTCAAAGTCAGGATGGACAAGCTGTCATCTGTGGCGGACTAGCGAATGACCCCATCGCAGGGACCCTCTCAGCGCTGTCCGCTGCAATTCCCGGCTCAAACATGTTTCATACGGAACGCTCTCTTCCTTTTAGTCTTGATTGGATGCATAGTTCTTTCGCCTTCAATCCTTCCCACAGTTAGCTGCTTCTCGGCGGAGCTCCTGCTAAGAGATGCATGCAGTCTAAAGTGCACAAGTTTTGGGCTTTGTCTATGCTGCAGTCCGGCGACTGGGTATTGACGGTTTCTCCACCTCTTTGGGTCTTCTCAACCAGATAAAAGATGCGGGCTTCAGCCTCTCTCGAGCGGACTATTCAACCCAGCAGGTAACTGGAGAGACTACACACTGAACCCGGGGAGACCCCGTGCACTGAGCCCAACAGCGAAACGCAAGTTAAAAGGCCTGCATTGTGTTCTTCTCCCCAGGAGACACAAGGCAGCGCTGGGAGACAAGTCGTGCCTTTAGATAGAAACCTCGTTGACGAGGTGTGGGGTCCTCAAAAGCCCTCTCACCCGAACAGTATGGTGTATGTACATCCGGAGGAATATCGGGGTGAGCAGGGCCCTGCAGAAGCAGACCGACCTAGGGAAACAAAATAATTCTCTAGGCTTAAGGAGACAACAAGCAGCAGCAGCAGAGCAATCATCACAACTCAGCATGATACAGTTGGGGCCTCATCAAGGTTAAGCAAGTAGGACCTATTGTTGGAATCTAGTGGGCAAACTGAGGGTTCTTGTTGCGTTCAAGGTCTGTCAACGAGGGAGAAGGTGGCGAGAACGCTGGAGGCAATGGCTAAGGAAGGCGCCGACCTTCTTCTGCTTTCGGTAATTGACCCGAGGGCTCAGGGTTCAGCGTTGTGGCTTAGGGGTTTAGGCTTGGCTGGACGAAGAAGGAAGGTTTGTGGCCATTGTCCATGGTTTGCTGCTAATCTAAATGCATGAATCCTTGAAAATATCAATGCAACTTTCACTGTGGACTTACGAACGCTGAATTTTGGAGGTGTCGCTTGTTGCTTGTGTCGCTGTAGAGTTTGGACGAGGTGGCCTGGCTGACGAACTTGCGGGGATCGGATCCACCGAACAGCCCGGTGTTTTATTCCTACGCCTTGTTGGTCAGAGGCCCTTTGGAAACCCCTAGGGGAACCCAGAAAGGCAACTCCTGGCCCTGGCGTTTGTTGTGAGCGATTATTGCCCCAGAACTACGCAGTGTACTCTAACTGCCCGCTCTGCTGCGGCGAAGCAATAAATCTGCACATGTTTGGGTGTTTGCATCCGTTAAGCCTGTGCCCTTTATCAATTCCAGTACCTCAGTATGCCTGCCGTTCTTGTTTAGGCTGTACACAGACCCCAGTAGGGTGTCGACCGAAGCCAAGGCTGAGTTGGAGAAAGAGGGCGCCACCCTAAGGCCATATGAGGAGGTCTCCAGTGACCTGCAACTCCTGCTTAACTGGGAGGCGCGTAGCCAACACCAAAGAGGGCAGAAAAAGGAAGACGGGAGGCAGCAGCAGGAACTTCAGCAGCAGAGACCAGCGGGCCTAGTGGCTGCCGTTGACAACCTGCTCTGTGGCGGCGACTCTCATCTGCAGGAGCCAAGCCCTAAGTTGACGAGGCAGGAGGCCGTTGAGACACAACAAGCTGCATGGCTGGACCCCAAGATCAACGTGGCGATCCACCGCATTGTGGCCGAGTCAAGACGCCTCATTGTCAAGGACACGCCTGTCGCCGTCGCCAAGGTTTGCACGTCACATTGGCTCCAGAACCCCACATGTTCTGCCGTGCAGAAATTGACCGTGTGTAGAGCCCGTCAACTACACCGGCGCCGGGATTTGCGAAACAGGGAGCGGCACTGATTCCTACTGCAAATATAGCGAGATTAGCTAGTTGGGAATATTTGGCGCCCATTTGTGTAGCGCCCTTGGCACACAGGACTTGCTTGCCCATCATTGTCCAATACGCGTCTGGCAGTGTTGGTATGTCCCTTTTTGTACGTGTTCAGGCTTGTAAAGGCGAAATAGAACTTAAAGGAATGATAGAAGCGCACGAGGAGGATGGGGTTGCTTTGGCCACCTTCTTCTGCTGGTTTGAAAAGCAGCTACTCGCCAACGCCAGAGCAGCAGCAACACAGCAACAGGAGCCACTACCTGGCGAAGGAGAATGCATCCTGACAGAGTTTACCCTCAAAGAAGCTGTAGACGCGGCGAGAGAAGCTACCGTAAGCTGCGCGCTAAGCTCATACATCAAACTGCCCTTCGCTCAAGTGGCTGAGTCAGCAGCAGAAGCGCCTGCTACAGCAGATACAACAGCAGCTGCACGAGGAGGAGAAAGCAGTGAGCTCCCGTCGCTTCCCTCGCAGTCCATGTGGCCTATCAAAGAAGAAGTTTAGTTTTCTTTCTGCGTCCCCTGTTTTGCCTTAAAGTGTTCGTTGTTTAGGGGGACTTCCTTCACATCAATATCTTGTTTCGGCTCCAACTGCGCCTTAGCGCACTACAGGTAGACGCACAGCCAGAAGATGACGGCAACGAAACCTCCTGTGCCGTGCTCGTCCTTGCCATCGTGTGCCCGTGTTTCCGAATAGACTAACGTGTTTTTACACCCGAGATCGGCTACCTCCTGGGACGGATATCTGAGGTGTCCCAAGAGTGCCAGGTACAGCACCAGAGGCAGCTGCAGCAGCTGTATGCCTTACCATTATTTCTTGTTCTGTGTTCTTCAGGCCGGACCCGAAGAGGAGTCTACAGCTCAAGGCGTCGTTATCTGAGCCTGGGGATGGGCTGTGTGTTACAGTTAGTGGCCCTGGTGGGGGGGTTCTGGCTCAAGAGGAGACCCCTATGTTCCTACTGGACTCTGGGGGACAGTACCTGATGGGTACAACAGATGTAACTCGCACGCTGCATTTGGGCAAGCCCACCAAGGAGCAAAAAGAGGCTTACACCCTTGTGCTCAAGGTGAGGCGTTTGGATCGTGTGAATGCCAAGTACGGCGTATACACATCTTGCCCTTTTAAGGACTGGGTAGGCTTATCGTTTTTCATTTCAGATTGTGCTTCGGATTTCTTGTCTGGCATGCGTAAAATCTTGAGACTTGCAGAGGGTCAGTGTCGGTTTGTCCACAGGGGATGATTGGGCTGAGCGCACAGAAGTTTCCTGAGGGCTCCAGGGGGCCTCAGATTGATGCACTGGCGCGGCAGCACCTCTGGAATAAAGGCCTAGACTACCTGCACGGTCGGTGCAACAACCACAGAACTCAGAAACCTGCATGCATTGCACACCGTAACAGAAGCTGCTTTAAGATCGGGAAGAGCAGGGCATAAGTAGAGACAAACGCAGCAGGGCCGACAGATATGGAGACAGCGATATGACTAACCGAAACAGAAACACGTAGGGGGGAGCTGATTGTGAGGCGCATAACTACAAGCATACGCGCAGGAAGATAGTCATGCATTGACAAACGTCTGGACGAGTGCATACCTGTGAAATTACCAAGACGGACGGTGGAAAAGTCGGAAATAGCAGAACAAGGCGATCGAAATTTATTTGATGTTATTTCCGTTTCCATTGCAGGGACTGGCCACGGTGTTGGGCACTTCTTAAATGTGCACGAGGGCCCCATTGGCATATCTCCCCGCTTGACGGTGAGGAGCAGCTGCCTTGTTGCCAGTGCTCCGAGGCGTCCTCCCCCCCAACTAGTACTGCTAGTTCCCAGATTTCCCTGGCGGGGAAGCGGGTTAGTTTACGTGTACGCCTTGTTACCCGTTCTCCTTTTGGCCCGCGGTGCTTACCGCGAGTATTCTTCTTCTGAGTTTGGTTGCTGTGGTGTAGGGGGTGGCATCCCTGCACGAAGTGCGGCCTGGTGCTGTCCTTTCCATAGAGCCAGGCTTCTATAAGGATGGGGCATTTGGAATCCGCATCGAGAACCTGGCGGCGGTGAAGCCGTAAGTTACAAACACATTGCCAGGGTATACAACAGGATACATTCCTGCTTCTTTCCACCCCCACTTCTGCATGCTGGCTCGTATTTTCTTCCCTGATTGCCTCCACGTGATTTCGTCTCCCTATTCTGAGGAACGCATGCTACTGCGTACGAGCCACCTGGTAACTCTTTTCTGCATTACTGCACGCTCAGTCGGATCTCTGGTGGCGCTACATCGTGGTTGTTACTGAATGGCTAACTTACCGCGATAGATTCCGTAACTTGCAACCCTTGGATGCAGGACGTGCCACACCTGTGCTGGCGTGGGAGTTCGTCACTTTCGTTGCTGTTTATATTGTGGCTGCGTTGTTGCTACTTGTAGGAGCGACCTCATTTATCGGGGTCGTCGGTTTCTACAGTTCGAGTCGCTTACCCTGGTGCCTATCCAGGCCAGGCTCATTGAAGCTTCTCTTCTCTCTCCTCAGGTTGGCTAGGACAACAGATTTGATTTTGACTGGATTGTTCTAGTTGGCGCTGTAGCTAGCTAGCTTATTCTCGTAGCTTGGCTGCCTTTCCCGAGCACATCTGCAGGCCGGCAGGGCACCCTAAACCATCCATATACTTAAGCTGCGCGCTTCGTCAGCGAGGTGTCAAGCAATCCAAAGTGTCGCTCTGTTCAGCCAGGACCAGCTCCTAAACGACGTCGTTTTGTGGGTTGGTGTCTTTCAGGAGGTAGCCTGGCTTGACGCTTATCATGGAGATGTTTATTCGCGCATATCATCTCGGCTGGCTGCTAAGGAAAAGAATGCTCCCTTTTGCCCACCTTTGCCCAAGGCGGTTTCTGTCACCAGCGAGGAGGTCCTCGCCTGGTTAAGGAGGAACACAAAACCCCTGGAGCAGCTCCTGCAGCAGGAGTTTCCATAGTGTTTTTTGTCCTTTCTGTGGCTTCTGTGGCATTCTGCCCTCCTTTGCATATCAAGAGGCGTAAAGGCTTTTGGTAAAGCCTTTTTTGGGGTTTTGGGGTTTTTTGGGGGGGGCTGGTCTCTTATTGGAGCGCAGGGACACCAGCTCAGGACGCCGGGAAGTTTGTGTGTTTGAGGTCGTCCATTAGTTTTCCTATGCTCCTCGCAGTGCTGGCAGCGTTATTCAGGGGCCACTTGGCCTCCTTAAAGCACCATAGATTGGGCGGCGCCTCTATGAGACGGGCTCTTATGGGGCTTGTTCGGGGCGTCAGTCAGCAGCGATAGTTGCTCTGCGGTTTTATGGACATCTGGATTTTCCTTTGTGTCCTTATTTGTGAATTAATACTCCAGGCGCCCGTGCGTTTCAGAGGGGACACTACGCTTCGCCCGACTCACTGCCGCTCTGACACTCCAATTAGATTTTGCGTGTGCCTTCGCGGCCTTCCTGCGAATGCGTGTATCCCTTTCCTGCTCGGGTTCTTGCATGCGTGTGGCAGATGTGAGTGCCTTGGGATATCTATCGTGCAGAGCACCCCTTCCAAAGAAGACGCATCTCTGGGGTGTCCGCGTGAGTCTCCGGATCCCTGGAGCTATTCAAACAGACACGCGAGCGCATTTATACTTGACCTTCCATGTGGACCAATCTCAAACTCTTCTGTCTCCTGTGGAGTCCCCATTGAGTTGCCTGTCTAAGTAGAAACCCCTAGCCACGCCTATTTCAGACTCGTTCTCTTCCAAGGATAGTATTCCTGCAGCTGCCCTTTGATTTCGGTTCACTAAAGCCTTGTAGTTCAATAGGTATATTAGGCCGGCTGTACGAAAGCACTTTTGCATAGTGTTTGCGATTTGCCTGAGATCTTAGGAGTTTTGCATAGTGTTTGCGATTTGCCTTATATCTTAGGTGTTGGGTTAGACAGTCCAGCTATGGACAGTCCAGCTATGCGAGACATTCAGCATGGGCAATGAGATTTGTCGGGGAGCTATCCCTCAGAAGGGCTGCCTAGCCTTATTGCTGGAAGTCGAGCTATCACCTGATCAGCTGCGCTTTGCTTCTGCACTTCACTCTTGTCGGGGCAGTGGCGGAGGTTGCGGGGACCGGGGCAATTAGTGTCTACAGTTTGGGATGGTGCTGTCCCTTAGAGTCTAGCAATGGCATCTCCAGTAGCATTAGAAATAGAGATGCACCAAAGTAACACAACCCACAGTAATAGACCTGCATCTTCCATCCCGTCAATGTTGCCTACTCAAGCCATTGGAGGCACAAACGCGCCGCTGGTTTATAGCGCGCAACAAGAGGATGATTCAGCATCCTGCATTTGCACAGCCGGTGAACGCTCTCTAAACCAGGACTATCTGCCGCTGCTGAGGCGCTTATCAAGTCCACTGCTCACAGATAGGTGGATTCCATGGGAACGCTCGTTTGCGCGATACCCTAGATGCCGGTCTGCGTCGGCTGTGAATCCTGGGCACTTGATACTTTCGTTTGCAACAGTAAATCCTACAGCATGTCAAGCCAATAACGGAAAAATGAGCCATCGATCGTTTGTCTCTAGTAAATGCTACTGCGGAACCCCGAGATCAACCGGCATTGCTTAATGGTTGGGCAGAACACCTCCCCTGCCTGCCTTCTCCCCCCGAGCACCTGTGGCAGCGAACCATTCTGTACCTTTAACAGCAAAAAGGAATAACTACGGCGACCTTTTCTCGCTTCCCCTCACTTTGGCAATCAACCAACAGATGCTCCTAATGCCGCTGACACGCCTTCGCCGTGAAGGACTCACCGCTACTTCATTCAGGCTGATGTCTTCTGGTTAAGAGCGAGCTGAGAAAACAATTTTGAAGAGCTGGTGCGGCAAACTACCTTCGACGCCCCCAGTGTGATGAGGCGCCTTTTCTTGGTGGCCTCTGTCCTATTCAGCAAGGAGCTGTCCCCAAAATCAATGTCCAACCCACAACAACCCACACCTTCTCCAAGCCATTTACCTCCAATACACAGTAGTTTCACTACCATCGAAAAGTAGAAAGACGCAAAGAAGATCACTCACAGTGATCGTGATGGCATATGGGTTTCAATGCAGCAGCGGTCCGGTCTAGAGGGCCCTAACGGCGGCTCAGTTTGTGTACTCTCTCTTCATTATCTCGTCTTACCCGATTACTCAGAGCTCCTATGTCATTTAAAATGTATAATCTGTCTAAAAGAAACTAGGAATATGCACCTGTCTGGCAGTCTCTTGTCTCCGCGAGGCCTCCAAATCCCGCGGGTGCCATTTGCCAGCGTCGTAATTTCCCAGTCTCAAGCGCGTTCAATTAGATTACGACAACCGGCAAAAGAGCTTCAAGCCGGAGATCCACATTTAGATGGTTTTTAGGCTTGATTGACTCTGGAATGCTGCTGACCCTTTACTGTACGCTGATGCAGCTGTTTGTAGTACTTCAGCGGTTGGCTCCGCTCCTTTATTAGCGGGACCCACTGCCGGTTCTGGTCGTTGCTTTTCCAAGTGCCCCTGGAGTTCTGGAATTAAATAGCTTAAACCATTAAGCTATCCCGCCAGAAATCAGCACCGCGCCAAGAGGGGCCCGTTGCCTGCGATGAGGTGTGGGCGTGACCCTAGCTAGGCGCAACCAGGTCATCTTTAATCTTAGTTTTGCCGTTGCACCTTGAGTATGAGGAACACGCAGGGGTGTCTGGCAGCGTGTGTGATCCTCGCCGTCTCCTCGGCTTTGTTCGATATCGCTGCGGCGTCAGAAAACGGCGATGACGTGACTCTGATCCACAGCGGCCAAGCATTTTGGCTTTGTCTTAAGGGGATTGAGGGCGTGGCCTGCGGCAGCCGGAGGGAACCCGCTCTAAACGCTGCAGGGGCGTACTGCGGGGATGGCCTTTGCTGTCCTGACACAAGCACCAGCACTCCACTAGTGTGCAGGAAAGAGCCCTGCAGCAGCTCCTTTTCGCAAATTCCGGATTCCTGCAGTGAGCACACACCTTTTTTGAGTCGTGCCGCTTTCCGCCGCCTACCCCCAGCAGGTGCTGGGGTAGGTAATGCCAGGGGATAAACGGGACAGCCCGGCTTCCTGCACCTGGCTTGCTTCATATTCTGTGTTGTTTAGTGCGAAATAGAGGCCCATAGAGTGTGTGAATATGTCTCGACTTCGATGTTGTGCTGCAGGCTGCGAAAAATTTGGGGATATGTGCTCTGCGTTGGACGGAGCTTCTCATTGCGTTGAGCTTTCTCTTAGCGGGCGCATATCGGGGGCTGCCTGCGTCTGTCAGTCCTCCTTCGTTGCAGACCAACGCCGGCAGAAGTGTGTTCCGGGTCAGTTTTATGGTTTAGCTTTCCTAAAGTGGAGCAACCAGTTTGCCTTTCAGATCTTGGGATTTTTCAGTCCAACTCCACATTTTGTTAGACTCCACAGTTTGTTAGACCACAGACGACTCGTTCAATATAGCGACATATGCGCCTTTTCAGTGCCGGTCCCACAGTCCGTTCTGTTCTGAGTCTTCAGTCTCTGTATAGCTGTGCTACTCTGCCAAGTGATGATTCATTGCCGTGTTCAGGGTACGGCGCCTGCGTATTTCGTGCTTAGCTGCCTAGTTTGTCGCTGCCAGTGGGCTTTGAAGCTGCTCTTTGTGCTAGTGGCTGCTACCACTGCGAGGGTGTGCCTCAGATGTCTGCGAGGACGGAGCCTGCGGCCCTGCAGATGCCGTGAAGTTTTGCTACCCGTCTAAGGTGGTGACGACTCCACTGGGTCAGACGAAGTACGAGGCCACTTGTGTGTGTGAGACGAACTACGTCTTTAATGCGGGGACGAACAAATGCGTGCCGGCTCCTTTCGATAGGTGTGCTAGAGAGGCCCCATGCGGCCCCGTTGAGGGTGTAAATACTTGCCGGGAACACCCAATAACTGGAAAGTTTATTTGCACTTGCCGTAATGGGTACGTATTGAATACGCGAGACAACAAGTGCCAGCAGAAGTGCACAGACGAAGAAGCAGCTCTCTGCGGGCCAGCCGAGGCACACGATGCTAACTCTTGCTCTATGGGGCTTGGGGGCAGGATCTGCGCCTGTAAAGAAGGTTTTAAATGGGATACGGATTTACGCAAGTGTGTAGAAAACGAGTGCTATTCACCTGCCTGTGGTTGGCAAGAAGGCGTAAATGCATGCCTCAAGCTAGGTAATAAACGGGCATATACATGCTCTAGCGGATTTCAAATGAACGCGTCCAAGGAGTGTCTGCCGGAATGCCTTCCGGGATGGCGCTACAACCGAAATCGCGAGATGTGCGAACTTTCCACCACCAGCTGCTCGATCAGTGACTGCGGAACAACGGAAGCAGTAGATGCGTGTCTGGTAGACAAAGACTCGGGAAAACAAATTTGCAAATGCAAGGAGGGGTACGCAGTGCACACGAAAACGGGGAAGTGCGCTTCTCTTCCTGCATGCAAGGTTGACACCTGCAAAGCTTTCGGACCCGATGCAGTTTGCGTTTCCGACGGATCTGCGGCTTACTCTTGTCAATGTGTTTCGAATTTCAAAACCGTGGGAAACGAGACGACCGCTGTGGTGAAGGCTTGCGATGCTGTTGAGTGCTCGGATCCTTCAGTCTGTGGAAAATCAAAGGCGGTTATGGAATGCATCCAGGGTGCTTCGGCGCAACGTTGTTTATGCACTCCGGGGTACACGCTGGACGCAAACACCGGGATCTGCATTCCTCTAGATATGATGTTCCTACTACAAAGTTATGTTTCGGCGGGCTCTGCTCGGGTATCTGCGACCCGTGCCCCCATGCATTTTACCATCAGTGCAGCGCCTTGCCTAACGGCGGAGCTCAACGCATTGAACAGGACGTTCGATGTAAAGACTTACAGCAAGGTGCGTCCGACAAGTAGTTTGTCTCTACATGCGGTATAGCTAACACTACACTCTGTCTTAATGGTCTTCGTTTTACTTGTTGCGCAAGTGCCTCTCGCGGCAGTTTGCTGCTGAACATGCCTGTCTGGTCGAGCAGCCGTGAGTATGTTACACAACACACAACTTAGGCCGTTGGTTTGGGCAGTACGTGGCCCATTTTTTGCATGCTGCTTCAGCTACTTTGGTGTCGCAGACTGGGGAAACACGCACAACAAGCTTAACCTTGCCGTACCATTCAGTCTCCCACACAGGGACGGCCTTCACGTATAGAATGTCACCGGCACCGGGGGGGTTTGACATTTCGTTAGTCTACGAGCTTCGGCCGACTCATTTCAGGCAAGTAATGGAACAGACATCATTTCGGGTGTACACAAACCCAGCCGCGTGGTCAGCTGCCCAAGATGTAGGGGGTGGAGTGGACGGTGCAATTGCTGCGCTGATGGCATCTGCCGACGATAGACCTTGTGAAGTGAACTCCGTGAGAGTTGCAGCTATGGGGGACGACGATCGATTTGAAAATCTCACCGTTCTGTTTGAGAAGCTGCCCACAGCCGAGGCAAACGCCCCTTCAACAGCCTCCGGATTTCCAGAGGTGGTTCCAACCCTAACAGACCGTGTGACCATTGCTTTCCCTTCCCCATCGGGGGCGGCTGAAGAGCCACCAGAACCCGAAGCTGACACACCCCTCCCGTTTCCAGCTCCTACTGATCCCCTACCAGCAGGACAAATTGCGACGGGCACAGTCAGTGGTGTTGGTTCTGAATTACGGTAGAGCAAGAGGAGCTCGACGGCTGTACCTGCCGATGAGGGCGCCTGTTCAGAAGATCATGCAGGAGCTGACGGTGCTACGAACGAGCCGACCTCGGAAGTATATTGCGAGGAAGGGCATACTTCGTTCCGGTATTGTCGTGTGACGGTGTGATGGAGTAGCTCGGACATCTCGCAAGTGCCTTTGTTCAGCCGCTTACATCCTTTTGGCTTGCCGTCGATCTTTCATTGCCTTTGTATCGTCAAGCAGCACTATGTGACCACACGAGCACTATTTGTTTATATGTTTGCATTGGCACCACAAACGGTGGATGACCCAATGCAACGGCACACAGCTTTGAGCAAATTTTGACCCGTAGCCTTGGTGGTTATTTCAGCTTTTCCACAGACGTCATGTTGTATTTTCGGATTTTTCCGGTGGTTTTCTTTAAGACTGCAAATACCCATGCGTCATCAGCTTCGCAATGACACTGCAAGGGGCATTATGGTGGACACATTGTGGGAGAGAGTGAACAAGCCAGGCGCGTGTGCGAGCTAAAAAGGTATGCGCTTCTCTCTGGCTCCTTCAGGCGCTGGCTGACTGAAACTTCAGGAATAGCTAGGTTGGAGGTTGGTCTGACCAAGGCAAAATACTTTATCGACCTTTTTTAGTCTTAACCGGCTTCATCGCGGGACGTGACTGGTAGATGCCCTGTAACTTCTGTAGTGGCCGGCGGCAGCAGCGGCTGCTCTCTGCTCTGCTTGAGGAGTGCTGCCAACTTCGTATATCTAGAGCTCAAATACTAAGGCATACATCAGTGTGCTTCCAAGAAACTTGCTGGCCTATGTATTCACGAGCTTTACAGCCATAGCCTTCCACTATCATACCAGGCCCCATTTTGCAGGGCTCCAAAATAGCGGACAGGCGGCCAGTTGGAAACAATTCCAGATGCTATACGCATATAGTTTGGTCAGGCGATTCACCAACCAGTTGTTTCAGGATAATGCAAAAGCATGCAAAAGTCGGCCACCTCTGAATTGGCTGTCAAAAGGGTAGTGAATTCACAGAATTTTGCGTAAACAATTGAGACTTCGGAGGATCGTGCAAATGAGGGTATATGATTCGAAATGATAAGTCCGCGTGTCCGCGAAGATTCCTTAAAAACTCATGCCGCCTAGCACGCATTGGTCAACGCATGGGTGTGCATGGGCGTGCTTGTTGCCAGACCTTCATTTATTATTGAGTCCGACTGTTCCTCCCTTTCTAGTAGGAGGCCGGATGGAGACAGAATAGACGAGCGAACAACTCACTGAGACGTTGTGGATCAGTCGGTTTTCAGGTAAATAATCCACTTTGGAGCAGCTTCAGCGCTGATGATGAGCCGCCCTGAAGAGTCAAAACAGGGAGACGACCCAACGAATACAATACTGTTGTACACAGCCTAGACAGCCCTGCATGCCCTTCCTCACGCTTACAGAGGAGTTGCGCTGGCCGTTAAGAGATCGTTGACAACTAGAGCCTGCATGGGCTTACCTGTAGCGCGTGCTTCAGTTTTAAGTGAAACAGTGATAGTTGTGGATTTTCGTGGTTCAAGGCGGAATATCTTCTTATCTAGAGCAAAGGCAGCCTGGTCAACCTGCAGCACAAAAGGAAGGAACATGCATACAACACTGGTCAGACAAATAAAGTGATTCATCCTAAGACCTTGGTGAGCCCAATGCCGATCAAGGCAGCTTAGCAAAAACCACGTGCTGCAGACATCGTCAAAAGAAAACGTATGACTTCACACACCTGTGCTGTGAAATCACTAGCTGTCTCCATGGGGTTTTTGAATTCAACGGCAAGGCCTTTACCCTTTGGAACCTTCATTGGCCCTTGGGCCTCTGGAGGCGTGGTGCGTCCAACAAGAAGGGCCTGTGCAGGTTCGCACGAAATCTAATCCAGTCAGACACCTTTGAATATGAAGCAAAGCTAGATATAACGAGCAAATGGAAATCTCAAGTATCTCCCGTTGGGCCTCCATTCTGAGCTGCCTGCACAGCGGCGTACTCTGTATTCTTGCCCGTCTGGACCACGAGCACACAGGATTGCCTTAGTGTCTTGCATCCGAGAAGGGACAAATTTTATGGGAATGCACATCTCGATCCCTTGGCCATCGATATCGGGTGGGACTTGTATTCCCTTGCTCTCTAGAGAGAAGATTTCAGATAGAGCAGATATCTTTTGAGGAGGTATAGAATCCGTTGGCCATTCCAAACTCAGTTGATAAGTCGTTGCTTTCTTTCCAAAATGCATGAAGCGAACACATTGTTGGATATCCCTCCCAAGGGGTGCCGAGCATGTAATCCTTTTCTCTATACCTGGGCTTCGCATATTATATTTCACGAGGTATTTAAACAAGCCCAACTCATCGCTGGTCAACACGACGCTTGTCTCTCCGCATCCTGGTGCGGTCGCGCGCATTAAAACATCTACTACTCCGGTTGACTGGGGGGCAATGATGAAGGGTTGAGGGCTAAAAGATATTTCCTGGTGAGCCGACGTGCACTGAAGGTTTGCACGTTTGCTTGAGATATTTTCAATCTCCAACCTATGACGGAGGAGCTGTCGAGTTTTCCCTTCAAAAAGTATGGTGTCCATCCACCCTCCTTCGTTGAATTGAATCTTGACCTCCGCGAGTATAAAGTCTCCCGTCGATGGATTCGTAAACTGGAAGCGGATAGTGGCGTTGCAAGGTTTTAATGCGAAGGCGGTAAACCTGTATTCTCGGGTCTGATTTCCAGCAATGTCGATGAAGGAAGGCGCCTAAGTGAACGGGTGTGTTCCGCAGACGTACCACTGACCGCAGTTGCTGAATTGGTTGTGGAACGGCATTGAGAAGACGATACATCTGGTAGATTCTGCGCGAGGTTTGCTCGTGACGAGAGGGATGGAGTTGGGGATGAGATAATCTAAATATATGCATGATGCACTGACAGGTTACTGTGCCATAAACTGCCCACCTGGATGTGTATACCCTGTCCTCCGGAAGGTTGCAGGATTGTAAAAGTAGCGTTGAATGCTTGCCGTATATCCAGCCAATTACTAATTTTGATATTGACAGTAGTCTGTTGCTTGCAGGTGGCAACTGTCTCGACTGTTTGCTCCACAGTCGGTTCCGACGCCGTACCAATCATCCTGAGAGACACTGACAGAGCGGTTTGGTCGTGTGCATCTTATTACAGCGAATTCGCTTAAGGAATGCAGGAGGAGCATACTCTAGTTGCAGGTAGCAAACGGCAGAGAGAAACTCTATGGCAACCAAACCACAGAGCTTCAGTCTGATTTGACGAGTTCAGGCATAGTCAGACACATGTGTCCGTGCCAGCTTCCGTTCTCGCTCTGGTAGAGCTCGCATAAATCTTCTTTTTTAAGGCACAATGTAGTTGCGCTGCTGTGTCGACAGGGGAAATCACCTTATGCAACAGGCTTCGCCAGCTGGAAGTGCGCAGAAGAGTGTGGCTGTGTGCTGTGAGGGGAGTATTCGGCGTTGTCCTTTTGCATTGGTTTGTTCTTGACTTCCGGCTTCGAGGGTCATGGTCATTGGATGATAAGTAAGCTGAAGGGTCACCTTCTGTTGGGGAGGGATTGTGATGGGCCCAGTAGGCTGGCAGGAGAAGTAATTGCCATCTTTTGGAGATTCAATAGATATGTGCGGAGTCGTCGTCCACTCTACCTTTTTTGGGTTCCTTAAGGAAAACGTCTTCGTGACTGGAGTACGTACGCTGGTGGCGAACTTAAGTACATGGAGTGCGTCGGCCGGCAATGGAACGCTTTGCCCGGTCACAGTGAAGTTCAGCCGCGCCACCTCTGTATGTGTATCTTTTGGACCACAAAGAGCATGCCCATAACATATTATGTCATCTATTTCCAACTCTTCTGTCTGCTGCAGGAACAACAGGATCACCACGAGGTCAAATTCGTGTGCATATGGACTTTTCGGGCACACTATGACGATGACTACCTAGTAATTTCCACACCACTGGAAAACTGGGAAATGCATTTACCACTGCATCTACATTCTGTTTGAATAGCTTTGAGAAGCAAATGATTTGTTACCTTTATGGGACGGAATGTTACTGTGACTGGTTGATTCGCCCGAGGCTGCAATGTCCCGTGCGAAGGGCTGATTGAAATCAAACCCGGGTGTGCCTCCGAATTCGAGAAGCGGAAAGCCATGGGCAGTTCCCCAATGTTCGACAGAAGCACGTCTTGAGACATCCATGAGCCAACAACGACCTGACCAAAGGCCACTGAGGGAGGTCGCAGCCGAAGCTGCAGAGAAGGCAAAAAGTGAGCCCAACTACAGAGTTTTCCCATTTACACTAACCATCGGCCAACAGTAGTGTATTTTACCTGCAGCCATGCTACTATGTGGGCCGTCTGCAGCTGACTTCCAGCAAAACATCGACCATGGGAAGAAATTATTTCAAGCCATTCCAACCAAACTGAGTACTTTTAGTGAAATCGCAAGCCACAGTTAAAGCTGCACCTAACCTCAGTTTCAAAGCATTTCCCCCAAATCTTGCACAGGAAAACGGAAAGTGCCTGAGGGCCATGAATACTCTCATCGAAGCATTCTGCTACCAAAGGTAGCTGAAATTCTTGGCATGGTGCAGTAGGACTGTAGTGTATTTCAGCCCCAATGCTCTGCTTGGGCAGCAATCTAATCATTGAAGACGACGACGATGCGGGACGCCAACTAACTCCCTTGGCGCTGGGCATCGACAGAAACACCACAATCAGGCACTAGCCCTCGTAGTTGCCACGCAGTATGGAAAATGCATCGTACTTTGGAATGGAAGCAACCGATCGCTTTAACCAAGATATCAAAAGCACTTTACCCGAGCTCCCCGTCTGGGCTCTTCAGATAAAATGAAACTGCCTTCTCGGAGTGGTTAATAATACGAATTGACTGGCATGAGCCCTTGCCGCGCAGGACTGGTGGGAGCCTAACAATTCCGCTGTCAGTACCTTGTACTTCGACTCTGGGAAAAGGCAAGGAACGAGTGTCCCAAGGCATAAGTATGTTTCCATTGATAGTATGTCACCTTGTTAATCGGTGGCGCTGCATGGATGGTTCATACTACGGCTATTTTAAATTGTTTGAGTTGCTACGTTTGCCCAGGCACGGTTATTGCAGGGAAGGTAGAATAAAGGAAATTCACCTTACTGATATCCCTTTACCAGACAGTTGAATAGTGGCAGCCAGTTGGTCGTTGACAAAGAAGGGGATTTTTGCCCTGTAAAGTTTCGTCTCCCTAGGACTGAAGGTAATTGGAATTTCCAACACCTCTTCTGGAGACAAGTTGACTTGCAGTGGCTGAAAATCGAAGCCTTCCGTTGGAGAGTATGGGGATGAGATGGAGCATTGATGCTGGGCATCAGAATTTGTGATCTTTAACATAGCTTGAGAGGATGTGCGAGGTTTGACGGACAAATCGTCGAAAGGCATATCTGATGCGTGCGGTACGAATAGTGCTCCAAAGTCGTGGGCTGTAAAGGAGAAGGACACCTTTGGGGTTGTGCATGAACCGGTGAACAGCAGTTTGCAGACGGTCTTCCCTTGAACTTCGCAGGTTGCTTGCAACGATTGCACGTTTGTTGATGCGATTGGCGCAAAAGCGGCGATGCAGTTGAAAACTTGCCCCTTGGGAACATATCCTGACAGAACGAAGGGTTGCAGTTGCAGAGGAGGCGAATACTGGTATACCTATTGGTATCTGGCACGGATAAACCAAGATATATTGCTTAGCAGATGTTTACGTTGTGGGATGAATTTTGCTGGAGGAATTGAATACGTGTAGCATGGCAGTTTATCCGTGAGCACAGCAAGGGCGTGATACTGGTGGAGCTGCTGGGTGGCGCAAAAATGCTGACTGATTTCTTACAGCCTCTTACCATGCACCGCTTTTCGCTAAAACATACACTTCGCGTTATTATGGAAAAACAGTTGAAGTGGCATGTGCTAGACGCGTGGATGAAACAGGCAGGAAATGCGAAATTACGGCATTATGGTTGCGTTGATTGGCTGCAAGTAGAAGTACCTGCCGAACAACTTGATCAATGTGTCGATACAAACTAATTGACGCCTTTATTTATAGGAACTCCAATACGCTAACAAAATGCTTAAGATCACCGATCCCTTAATTCAGTCCCGTCGCCTACCCTCAGTTGGTTGAATAGTTATGCTACCCGCACCGCCGTAATCTTTTGGACTTTTGGTTATCCACCTGAAGCTGAAGTCATACTTGCCGTTGTTGCCTAACTTCAGCATGATCTGCTTACTCTGTCCAACTAGAACGCAGCCAAAGTCGAAGCTTTCGGACTCACCCTCCAAGGTGCGTTCAGCCTCTGAAAAGGGCAGCAAAGTTTTCTGCATATAGGCAATCCTTATACCACAGCACGTTAGCTCGCCTGGTGGGAATAATTTTTTGAAGGCATATGGCTGCGCAATACAATCGGCGCGGATGGAAGCGCGTCCAGCCTACCTTCCTCGACGAGTTTTAATGAAGGCATGAGGTAATATCCCTCTCCTTTGATGTCTAGCCTGAGATTTCGGAATTTTTGTTTGATTCTGCAGGGAATGCTGACACTTATGTTCTTCTGTTCCGATGGGGTCATCTGTATCCGTATTGGAACGGCGCATTGTGGCGCTACGTTGCCGCTCAGTGGCGCAATTTTCAGTTCTGTACCAGCAGCTTGTAGCTGTGTTCTGCTCATGCAGGCAGAAGAAAAGCAATCGAAAAGAAGTAATTGGCTTACCTGGTCATTTGGCATTACATTTCCTTGCAGATTTACATGTGCTAGCATGTTATTTGGGTTTAGGGTTGAGAAATTCTGGCATTTTATTGTCCAGTTGGGTCTAGGAGCATGCACATGCAGAATGGCACTGAGGAACTTGCGCCTCCGCCCTGCGCTGACTGCGTGGCAAACCGCTACTACCTCGACCTAGCCCACTTTGCACGGAAAGTGCAATTGCCCCCTTTGTAGATTAGCATGTTGGTTAGGTAAAATAAATGTTATTCTCTGTATGGCTGTGGGCTGTTCAGTTGATGCAAAGGTTGATGACATCCCTCGGCAAAGTTGATATTACTATGAGCGTTGCCGCTGGGTGTCCTTTTGATATAAAGCATTTTGCCGCAAGCACGGGTCACTCACCTGTCAAACTGGAAAGCGATAGGAATGGATTCTCTGTTGTGTAGTAATACTTTTTCTTCACTGGTACGCCCAACAATCGTCGGCGGAAAGTTTACTCGTGACGTCTCAAGCGTAACATAAGGCTCAGTAGCCCGTCCAACCAAGAGCAATGTTTGCACCAGCTCCCTTGCTGATTGACGCAATGAGGCACAGACAAACAACTCAAGGGAAGCGGGACCCTTTTAGGTTCAGAGAAGCACTATGCTCTTCCGTCCAACTTTAGCAAATAAGGCTTTTATCGTCGTGTGCCTAACCCGCCATAGTTATCACAGCAAAAATTGAATTTCTTACTGCTGCTCGCTTGAGGAGAATTGCTGAGGGGCTGAATATTTTTCTAAAATTGACGCACATGGTATTGAGAAGGTCCACAGCCTTTCGCTCACACCCAGTTGTGTCGCGGAGTATTCAAAGACGAGTTCCGTTTTCTTAGACGCGAGGACACGCCCACGGCGAGTCAAGCATCTAAAAGGTTGAACAGAGATGGTGGAACTTGAAGACGTCGTTGTGATATCGTTGGGGACGTGCGCAGGTTCACACTCGAAATCTATGTCACATGCAGTCGGGTTGTGCACATAAATTCGTCTTGTGTGGTGGACACCAACTCCGACTCCTTCAATTTCCAGAACCTGCAGTTGTATACAAACTATGGTTAGTCACAAAAATGTCTGCGTCATTTTATGGAGGAAGCTGTTTAAATAGGTGTGTGAATGCATAGGCCTTTAGTCAACTACTGCATGTTACACAGCCCTCGAATCTGTGTCTGGAAGTTCAGCAGCCCGAGAGGTTACGCATTCATGCTCACAGCCACGTTATCAGAAAGAGGGAGAACGGAGCTCTGTGAACGTCGTTCGAGATAATCTGTCGGAGGTATTTCGAGGTGGCAGACCGGTCGAACTGCGGTGGCAGTCACTGGTATGGAGAGACGCGACGATCCGTTCACTAAATTAGGGAAGCTACAGACGAGGACTCTGTCAAAATCCGCCATAGTTTTAGGAGAAAATGTTAGTTGCACGGTCTGCAAGAAAAAGGAGAACAGCTTGTCATCCTTGCCACTTTTGCCTCCATGAGCTATATTCAAGCTTTTCTTTACAACAACAACCGGCTAACGGGCACCGGAGACTGCCTTGCAAATGGAAAAGCAAGTGTGCCAGTAGCAACAAGAAGCATGCTAGTGTTTCCAGTTGCTGTATATTTACACTGATTAGTGCATAGCACACCTGCTGCCCTCCACTGGAAATACGACCCCGGCAAGGTGCCACCTTGTAAAAACAAGGGTCATCGCGCTCATTTGCTTTCTCGAAGAACATTTCATACGGTACGGAGACTGCAGAAGTATTAGTCTGTACCAGAGGCGTATCACGTTTATTAACGAGCAGTGTAAAGGAGTGCGGAGTAATGAGACAGACCAGTGGAAAAGCCTCGTAGGCGAATGAGAGGTCGGTCTCCCGGTGATAACTGTGCCGCATCAGACACTATCACTCACTAATGCAAAAGAGAAAAAACGCGACTTGAAGAGGCTTGTGGCTTCAAAGTCAATCCTTTCAATATTAAATTCACATTGGCGAACGTCGCTCGCAACGGAGATGTACAGCATCAGCTCCTCTGGTGACGGCACATCTACCTTTGTTGGTGCTGCTCCATCTGATTTGGAGTCAGCCTGCTTGCTCTTAACCCTTCCCTTGATTTTCGGTGGAGTCTTTGAAGAGCTGGGACTGTTCTCCGAGCACTGTGAAAACAAGGCTGTGAAGTGGATTGGGTGGCGAAATACACTAATCGGTTCGTCACTCTTGAAGGATAGGTTCACCGAACAGGAAGTATTTGGAGCAATTACACCTCCTCCAGGTGTGACAGTCAGCCTGTCCTTCAGCTGCCCTAATGACTCTATGTTTAGGTCGAATGATATGGCTTGTGTCGAGACGTTCCGAAGCATAAGTTCCTGAACAGCTGTCTTGCCCAACGGTACGTCGTCAAACATGAAGTGGTTCCCATCAAGGAGCTCCCCGTCGCCTGCCCTCAAGCCAGTTTGATTTGCTGTGTCTACTACAGACCAGATGAGCTCTTCTGCAAAGGCGCATCCTTTAATGCTAATCTCAAGATTTTCGAAAGGATTAGCATGAGTAATGATGCGGAATTTGTAGTCCAGTTCTCCTGGTGCTTTCGGCCGGTAGGCTAGCTGAAAGGCAATCACAGGGGACCCGAAGCTTTGTCGACGATAAGAGCGAGTTCTCCCTGATTGGCTGGATGTGCATTAGGGCAATTGGCACGCATGAAGCACTTTAGTGTTGCAGCTCTACAAATCAGCCATTGTTGGCGTTCTTCCTGCCCTACAGGGGTTGTGGACATGTGAAAAGCTCGGTCAACAGATGTTTAGCGTACGGAGAATATTTGCTCCTCTTTTGGCTTCAGCGTCATTGAGGTGGGCAAATCAAAATCAATGGAATCACATGGTGGTAGCTGCACACGAGCTGTTGCAGCAATTACCCCTTCATTCTTAACGACTACCGGTATCGTCGCCGTCCGCGAGACAGCGATACGCCCAAAATCGAAGAACGGTAGGTGGCTCTTCGGCTCTGAATCAGTGCATCGGCATTTATTAGTAATTCTCAGCGTTTTCTGGGTATTACTTTGTATGCTGATCTGGCTGCCTCATGCAGCGTGGGCATATGGTTGATTATATGGCAGGATGCTGTCAAGCGCTAGATGAGTGCACATACTTGTCTCCTTTTGCACAACAGACGCTGGGAAGGCCACGCTTATGCTTGGGAGAGTCCCTTCGCCACGCAGATCAAATTGCGCCTGCCCAGTTAGTGGATTGGCGGACTTTTCTACTGCTATTCGAAGGGCGGAGGTGTACTGTTGAAGGGCTGTGGGCTTGAACGACACCGTTGCATGGGCATAATCGTGAGGGGCAACAACTATGCGCTTCGGCTGTACATCAAACGCTGAATCGTCCGCTACCTGTTGCTGCAGAACGAGCACAGGCAATTTTGTGGTGCAGATGGCTCAGGGTTTTACAGCTACAGTTCCCCTTCAGCACGTTCACAGTGGTTGCGTTTCTGGTGTTAAGGAAGAGGACACTTGCATTCTTATCATGTGGGCCTCTAGGAGCCTGCTTGATCTCGAATATTATCTCAGCTGGAATAAGCTGCGGATTGTCAATGCGAATCGTTTCAACGACTGCCGACGCCGATCCTGGAAAGCCAGCAATTACGGGCCCAAACCATAGGCAGTTTTCATCTTGCACGAAAATTGTCCCGCTACGTTTTTGCCATATGGCGTAAGCCTCATCCATTGACGCTGCTAGGGCTTGTTCTTGGAAGAGCTGTTCCGGCTGCAAACAACATCTCAGAAATGCAGTGAGTTGTCAAGAAAGAAACAAGTACGCGGAATGTAGACAAAACATGAACCACGGCTATTGTGAAATCGAAGGTGGTGTCTTTTCTTCAGTGAAAAACAAACTGCAGAGGATTGACGATGTTTGCTTGCTCCCCGTTTCAGGTATTGGTCCTCACTTCGAGACTGATGCATGGAACGCTGCTTTGGCCTTGAATAAAATAGGTTGCAGCCGGCCTAACCGGGCCGTATGCCTCGAAATCTATGGGAGCAGAGGGATCTGCAAAGAATGCAGCGATTGGGCCGATGGAACTCACAAAACCTTGGTCAGCATGCCCCATCCTCACTCCATTCACCTGCAAAAGTTTAGCGGAGCCATGACGCATGGAGGATTTGTCTGTGCGCCAACCACTAACCCTGCGCAGTCCAGCTGTGCGGTTTTCGAGGGACTCTACAGGACGTATTGTTCTGCTATAACATATGCTAGTTCATTCGCTCTCCTTACAGAATTCAAAAGGGAACAGCCTGACCAACCTTACCAGAAGTGCTATGCTAATGGAGTGCGATGCGTCGCCTTGAGCGCTGTACTCGACTTGTATTGATGCTTTAGTCCCCGGGTCCAGCTGGCCACGTACAGGTACAATCTTAAACGGCCCAAATGTTGCTCCAAGAGGCCTTTCTGGAGACTTTCCTTGTGTTTTCGCCTTCCCTAGCTTTTGTTTCTCCCCTTTCTGAACAGTTTCGGGTCCTCGAGCTGGCTCTTCAGGAGCAGTAAACATGCATTCTTGGTTGACCAGGTACCAGTCAAACGAGAAACGGCCCTTATTCTCCAGTTCGAAGAAACTGAGATGGCAACCATTCAAGAGGAACAATATTCGCCATTGCACGTAGTCACCGGACTGCTTTTTCTGTTTTTAATAAACTGCCTTGGTATTACCTCTACCAAGCTTATCACAGTTTGATAGCAATTGCGATGGGCTACGTCGTCGCATTCAATGTGTGATGCTGTGTCTCAAAAGCCTGCACCAACACGTTTAATTATTATAGTAAGAACGCCAAGCTCAAATACTTGGCCTACAGCAGGCTTGTCTTGCCACTTTCTATTGGCCCGAAATTGAGACCCCGCGGGGGTGACAAGGACACTTCATTGAAGGCTATGATAGCCGTGACCTGCAGGGGTGGTTGTGGCGGTTCCATGTGACAGCCCGATTCTATGTCCTTGATTATGATGGCGAGCTCGTCTGTGCCAGTTAGTTCAGCTTCATGCCTGGCGCTGATACGTGCAACTCCCTTCCGTTGTTCCCCTGCTTTAACTTCGCCGCTTTGAGGTGTCAACGTTAGGAGGTTTCGAAGCCTCGGGCTACTGACGCTGAATCCAAAAGCATCACCCGGTTAAAGCCTCTAATTTGCCGGAAACACGTTCCGAAGTAGATGAATACCTATAACAGGTACTTGAGTTCTTGTGGGTCCTTCTTTTCTTGGCTACAATTGGAGGACTTCCGCAAGATTTTATAGTCAGGTGCAGTCTACTTTCAAACCAGCAGTGTCATGGTTTCTCTCAGAAAACAGGAAGGGGATAGATTGTTTGCGTTTAGCCACTGTGTCAATAGACCGACTCAATGTCGAATTGAATAGGATATTTTCCCCTGTTAAACAAAGTGTAGGGTATCTCGGCCTCCTGGTAAGCTTGAACCTTGCCGAAGTCGAATATTCGTGTCTTTGATGGCAACTCGATTCCAGCATCAATACAAAAGGCTTCTGCCGAAACTGATCCAGCATACGCAAATTAGGGCGATTCCCAATGTTCTGAAGGGGAAGGAATGCAAAAGACGAATTGGTGTTGTAAAGTGGCGACGGCGTTGCTCACTTTGCATTATTTTGACTTCGGAGCCGTTTGAAATCCCTTCTACATCCGTACATCGGAAGGTAAGACGGCACTGTGCTGTAGACGGCTTTGGGGAAGCTTCGTACACAATGTTAAGTGGCTGGCTCGAGAATGCATCCAAGGTTCCGCCTTGTTCAGGGTCGAAATAAAAGCATTTTGATGGCACCTCTTGCGTTGTAAAGTTCCAACGAACTTCAAAAGGAGTTGGGTTCTCAATTAAGACAGTTCTGCTCATACCGATCACCCAAAATGGTGCAAAATCCTGAGCTATAACGAGAGAAGTTTTGTCTTTTTCACGAGGGTTTGCATGCTCAAAAGCTTTAGCCGCAGTTCGAACCACGGTAATTCGCAATTCAATGACGGCCGGAAGTCATTGAACTGCGAATTATCGTGGTTCGAACTGCGGTTAAAGTTTTTGAGCATGCAAATCCTCGTGGAAAAGACAAAACTACCGTGGTTCGAACTGCGGTTACGACGGGCGTTCCGAATACCGGATAGTCAATTCTGCAGCGTTGCAACTAGTATTACAGCCTATGGGCTATGCGGAGTTGCAGTAAAGGCCATTTTTGGAAGTGACTAACCGCCTGGCAGTCTTCCCTGTGAGGACCCTTCCAAACATGATGTTCTCTGCCTGCAGGTTTATTTTGGGTGCCACACAACGAGATGAAAGCTTGACCTCCAGCGGCCGTTGGTTGTCCGAGAGAGTGAGGATTAATTTGTCTGTAACTTCGCCCTCGCTCTTGGGTAGGCACCATAGATGCATGTGTGCCAGCGCATTTGGCGCGAGGGTTATTTCAGAAGGAAATAAAAGGAAAATGGGATCTCCTGCTTGTCCCTTCTGTGGCTTCCTTCCTCTGGTTGTTTCAACTGAGCAGCAGAGGCCGCATCCAAAGGCGAAAACTCTTCCGACCGGTTTTTCATCCGCATACGCACTGCTGATAGTGAAAGTCAGCTTTCAACTATTGAATATTGTTAGCACGTGGATAAACAACAGGGTGTATCGGTTCCCCTGGGAGACCTTAGAAAGTTTGATCTAGCTTTCCCGACTGTCACGCTACCATCTACCAGTTACCTCACCCTCTGTATTATTCGTTCCAACGAAACTTCCCTTTACAGTGGTTGTAAAGGGAGACGCATTCTGCAACGTTAGCGGGGTCATAAAGTCGCAAAGCTCCGGCGGAATTGCAACGAGGTCTAGCTCCTCAGCTGCAGAAGTCTTAGAGTACAGGCACTTTACGCTTGTTGCTGAGCGCCCCGCAAGAAGTGGCCCCCAGTCAAATACGCCCTGTGGAGTAACACGAATCAGCGTGCAAGTGGTTCCGGCTCACCCAAAGTCAACGTTTCGTCAGCAGCTTCCAACCCCAACCAATTGTGTGGTCTAGAATACTGGCAGAAGAATGAGCAACTCTAGAAATAGAAGCCGCCTTTGCGAGAAATGGCATTGTAATAACCCATATATCACTGCTAGCTTTGCAGTTCCTCCAAGTTGCTCTTAACTTTGTATGTGCTACGCTGTAGCTATCGTTTTCAGGAGCTGACGAGTAATCCCTCGCAAATTATAAATGGATATATAGTTTGAAGCATAGATATACCTCACTGCTTATGTAGGTCTTTTTTATAGCACACTGAGGAGGTCGTTCTTCTATCGCATTTTCAAAACAGCCTTCAGGAAAATTAAGCAACCTTGGTAGAGAGCAGGTAGCCTTTGCTGCAAGCCGGAACGTTTGAGGGTCCCCAACCACTGAGAAGTGTAGAGTGCACGCAATCTCCCCCTCTTCGTCAGCATAGCATTTGAGGAGCAAGCGCTGCTCCGCTTGGGGCTGCAACGTCCACCTTGATGCCTTCGTGAACCCTGGTTCCACTGTCAGTCGTACTGCTAAGCTCTCTTCTTCTCCGCTGAGTAAAACACATTGATTCGATCTTGCCATCAGGAATCCTGGGGGAATATTCTAGGTCGAATGAATTTCTGTAATTCTTTCTTGTTGCATAGGGTAGCTTAACGAAGAAGAGTACAGCTTCATATTCCTATTTGCGGCCATCCTTACCCTTTCTCCTGCTTGGTCTTTAGTTTTGCTGCAATAGACGATGCCACATCCTTTGGCCTCTTGGTTCTGTTTTTACCTTCTTCGTCCTCCACCTTTTCCGCCGGTGTAATCGGTGCAGGCGCAAACAGAAAGAACTTTGCTGGAGGCTCCAGCGCAGGGGAGGAGGACGGATAGTGGACAACTTCCCGGAACTTAGGTCCAGGCACTGGCGGCTCAGCAGGAATTATAGGTTCTCTAAGGGGCTTTAGTTGGGCAAGCAGCGATTCTATTGGTTGCGATGAATTAGCATAACCAGTGGAGAATGTTATGAGGCGCTGAAAGGAGGTGAGAGACGTCCTGTGGCTGCTTCGTCTAGATCCATTATGCGACGGAGGAGGAAGAAGGGATTGTTCTATTTCAGTCTTTAGTTCCCTCAGAAGCTCGGTTTCGGCACACGAATATGCTGCAATTTGGTCTTGGACAAAGGATTGTGCCATTCGGGTTGTACTGAGGTACCCTTCAAACCTTTGGCGCGACTGTTGAAGCGACTGCAGCTCGTGCTTCAGAGAGTCTATATTTCCATCGGTGAGGTGCGCAGGTGCTGTGTGGCTTTCCCCCTCAACAGCGCTAGGAGGTTTCCTCTTCTTCACGTCGGATTGTGTAGCGGAAGACTTAGATACAGTTTCTGCTCCTTTGCCGTAGTCGAGTTGCTCTCCAATCTCACGTTCCCTGTGAAGTTGCTTCGTCAGAAGCCCCCTATAGAATGTGATGCCTTCTGACAACATGTTGGGAGTTGATTCTCCTTCGTGATGTGCAGAATCTGGTTGTCCAAACTATAACAGGTACAGTAAAGCACAAGGGATGGTTCAGAAAATACCAAGCGTGTCAATCTGGATAGCATGCAAACGGAATCAGCCTGCTGGAATCACGAATATGGTACACATTTGAATACGCTGGCAGAAGGAAAGAGTCTCCGAAGAGATCTTTGAGGTATCCGCACCTTTATTATGACGACCATGACGTCTTCGTCTCGCAGACCCCTCACGATGGAAAGTGCTCCGTCCGCAAGAGAGGCACAGTACGAACTAGGCTCGACCCGAAAAACTGTTCCGGCAAAGCAGTCTGGCTGTGCCGTACGCAGCTTCACTGCCGCAGACAGTAAATGCAAGGGAACTCCTGCGTTACTAGGTTCTGCTCGTCGGTCATTTTTGCTGGTTTTTGGTTTGGCATCTGGGGTCAACAGAAAAACTGAGTGGCACTGCAAATGTTTATCAAGCAATTACAGCTTCCCAGGTATTTTGGATGGACAGGATTTTGCTAGCATAGCCTTTCACAGCCATGTCTTTCCTAGTATCTAGTGGTGGGATAAAC